>QANZ01053213.1:0-45210 GCA_003254925.1 Chamaecrista fasciculata | reverse complement strand
TTTATATTCAAATTCATAAATGTGCCCCATTATTCATGGCTGGGATTCTCTACGAGCTTTGAATTATCACTCACACATGTTAGGGATTCATTAATTGGCCGGATACAAATTTATGGACCAAATTGCATTCTCAAAAGAATTTTAATGTTATTTTCATTTTGCCCCATAATCTCATCCAATAGGATGGACCAAAATCCATCATCCTATAGGATTGAGAAATCACGCTTTCCAAGAGCATCTCATCCAAATATCATCCCAGTCAAACCCCACCCAAACACCTATATCTCATCTCAATCTCAATCTCAACATCATTATTTCATACCATTTCTACCCCTATACAAAATAAATAAATCCAACAACCTATTTCACCTAACCACAATCATTACATACCCTTTTATATAATTTCACACCCTATTATACATCATTTTCTCTCAAACCATCCAAACACCACTACATAATCTCATCTCATCCTAATTTCAACATCATCTCATCTCATCTCATAAGTTGAGATTGGATTGAGATTGGATTGAACTTTTTGCTCCCAAACAGGCCCTAAGATTAGAGAAAGTCAGAATTGCATTATGTCAAATTTTCCATGCAACTTACCAGAATTCTCATTGGATCTTTGGTTGGCCAGAAATCCTTTCATAGAAACTAAGGAAAAATAGTAGTGTTGTACACCATATGGTGCATCCTACAGAGCAAGTCATAACCTGCAGTAATGGTGTATGACCCAAAAACCTAAAAAGAATGTTATATTTGTCAATTATTCAGTTCTTTAAAAATATAATCATATAATTAATTTAGTTCTATTAACTCAAATTTATTAACAAATTTGATATTATTTTAAGTTTTATTGATATATTATTTAAATAATTTATGTTAAAATTTATTAGAGTGTAGCTTAATAGTTTCCTTATTTGATTTTGGGCTAAAGTGCACTTTTGGTCTCGTAACTTTGGCAAAAGTCTCAATTCGGTCTCATAACTTTTTTTGTTGCAATTTTGGTCCCATAACTTTGGCAAAGGTCTCAATTTGATTTCATAACTTTTTTTGTTGCAATATTGGTCCCATAACTTTTAAAAACATGTCACTGTTGGTCGCAAGTTGATTTCCATCTATTATTTGCTGTTAAAGATGGTCTGATGTATTGAGTTGGATGATGACGTGAAAAATATGGGTGAACTTATGAGATTGATAGAAATCAGTTGGGGACTAACAGTGGGATGTTTTCAGAAATTATGAAAACAAAATTGCAAGAAAAAAAGTTATGGAACCAAATTGAGACATTTGTCAAAGTTGTGGGTACAACTGATCCTATATGGAAGAAATCCAGATGATAAAATAAGTACCGATCTTGGTGTTGTCAACAAAACAATAACCATTATACTTCTCGTTCATTAGAAAAGAACTCAACTTCATGGATGTAGAAGCCACCGACCTTGCCATAAATATGAAAGCAAAACGAACATTTCTTGGCATAGATGCTCATATCTGAGTCGATCTAGTGCTAGAACATAACTTTCATCAAGAAAAAGGAGAACCAGAAGCAGATCTGAACAAAACCAGAAGAAGATCTAGACAAAACCACCACCAAATTAAAAAGGATTGAAAATCTGAGTTATTGAACACAAAAGCAAGTAAGAAAATGGAAATTAGGGAGGAGTTGAGCAACTCCCCCTGTGAAGACGCTGTGAGAAAGGAGAGAGTATTAGTGAGAAGGCAGAGAAAATTGAGAAGAGAGAGAAAGCAGTTTATCGCTATTAATTGACTGGAATACCATCTTTGAATATGAAGAATAATACGTAAATAACCCCTTAAATAAAGAATTTATGACAAGAAGATAATCTAACATGATAATCTAACTTTTTTTCTAAGAATGCAGCCAGTTTTTTTGTTTCTTTTGGCCCAAAATGCAGCTAGTTTACCACGCGGCTACGCGCTGCAAACGCAGCCCAAGTGTACAAGGCCAAAATGCTTATTTATTAAGGGAAAAAACGTTTAACTAAAATTGTTTTTTTTTTCTTTTTTTCCTAATAATTTGTGCTTATTTTTTTTTCAAAGTTCAATGAGAGTATTTCAGATTCAATTCATATTAAATACTTAATTATATAATAGAAAATTTTTAATAAAATAACTATATTTATAAATTTTCTTTTTCTTTTTTGTAATAGGGAATATTATATATATATATATTTATTTTAAAATTTTGAATTCAAAATTTTAATTAAACAACACTAGCCTACTCAATCAGTCCTCATTCTTGCATTTAATAGCTAATACACCATAATACAGCTACTTAAATAGTTAAATAGTTAAGTACACATGATGCTTTTCAAAAAAAAAACCTACACTTTGGCCTATGAAGTATGGACACTTCATTTTAAGGGCGTGTCGTCGTGTCAGACACGTGTCAGTGTCTGACACCCATACAACACCCGTACGACACATATTCATAAATTTTAGAATATAAATCAATTTTTTGTGACTTTAACATGATAAACAAGAGAAAATAATAATATATATGACATATATTATGAATAAAAATTGTAATTTTTAAATTTTTCATTAAAAATTATGAATATTTAGTTATTTATATATATAAATATATGCTGTGTCGTGTCGCATAATTTTAAAAGTTTAGTGTGTTACTGTATCCGTGTCCATATCGTATCTCGTGTCTATATCACTATCCATACTTAATATAGCTTTGCCCCAAACAGAAAATAGTTAACTACACTACACGCTTTCAAACGCCAATATCACATGACATAACTCAAAAGGCCAAAGGGGAAAGGGATTATTATTATTATTATTATTATTATTATTATTATTATTATTATTATTATTATTATTATTATTATTATTATTATTATTATTATTATTATTATTATTATTATTATTATTATTATTATTATTATTATTATTATTATTATTATTATTATTATTATTATTATTATTATTATTATTATTATTATTATTATTATTATTATTATTATTATTATTATTATTATTATTATTATTATTATTATTATTATTATTATTATTATTATTATTATTATTATTATTATTATTATTATTATTATTATTATTATTATTATTATTATTATTATTATTATTATTATTATTATTATTATTATTATTATTATTATTATTATTATTATTATTTCATTTTCTTATCAGCTAAGTTAAAACTTAAATAAAACTGCGTGAAATGAACGCCTGAAAGCCTAACAAGTAACAAACAACTAGTAGTGACGCTATAAAAGTGTTAACTGATCACCGATTCTCACATTTCAAAATTTTCGCTCTCATTCTTTCAAATCAATCCCATTTCTTCAATCTCTCTCACAATTTCTTACTCGCAAATTCTTCGAAATGGGAACCTCGCACAGTCGAGAGGGCCTTGACATCTCCGATTCTGATTACGAAGAAGAAGAAGACGATGAACAAGAGCGCGAAGAAGAACACGAAGAAGATGCTAAAACTTCCTCTGGATCCAAATCCACAACACCAGTTCATCAGATCGATGAAATCGACGCGAAGCTAAAAGCGTTGAAGCTCAAATACCAATCATCGTCCTCGCAAACCCCCGTCATGAAAAACACTGTCAAACTTTACCTTCACATCGGCGGTAACACTCCCAACGCTAAGTGGATCATTTCCGATAAACGCACATCTTACGCTTACGTCAAAACATCTAGTGATAACTCCGACGACGATGACGACGAAGAAGAGAAGGGGAATTCTTGGTGGGTGCTGAAAGTGGGTTCCAAGGTTCGAGTTAGGGTTTCAACGGAAATGCAACTGAAGATGTTCGGCGATCAGCGTCGGGTCGATTTTGTATCGAACGGTGTGTGGGCATTAAAATTCCCTACCGATGAAGCCTATAGGAAATTTGTGACTGAATTTCAGGATTGTTTGTTTGAGAATGTATACGGTATTGAGGCCTCAGAAGAGAACAAGGTAAAGATTTATGGGAAGGAATTCATAGGGTGGGTGAAACCTGAGGCGGCTGACGATTCTGTGTGGGAGGATGCTGATGATAGGTTCGTAAAGAGTCCTGAGCCTGTTACTCCAGTTAGGTCAACCGAAGACTTGATGGAAGAATTTGAGGAGGCTGCTAATGGAGGAGTACAGAGCTTGGCGTTGGGTGCTCTTGATAACAGTTTCTTGGTGAATGATACTGGCGTTCAAGTTTACAGGAATTTCAACCATGGGATTCATGGGAAGGGTGTCACTGTAAAATTCGATGGTGGTTATTTGCGGGGAAGTTCGAGTTCAGAGCAATCAGCAGCAAAGAAAGCGTTATTAATGAGAGCAGAAACTAATATGCTGCTTATGAGTCCACTGAAGGAAGGGAAACCTCACGCCTCAGGTCTTCACCAGCTTGATATTGAGACTGGTAAGATTGTCACGCAATGGAAGTTTGAGAAAGATGGAGCCGATATTACTATGAGGGATATCACAAATGATACCAAGGGGTCACAGTTGGATCCTTCTGAGTCGACATTCTTGGGATTAGATGATAATAGACTGTGTCAATGGGATATGCGTGACAGGAAAGGAATGGTTCAAAGTATTGCAGCAGCTGATTCACCAGTGTTGTATTGGAACCAGGGGCATCAATTCTCTAGAGGAACAAACTTTCAGTGCTTTGCAACTGCTGGGGATGGCTCAATAGTTGTAGGGTCCCTTGATGGAAAAATACGGTTGTATTCGAAGACATCCATGCGGCAAGCCAAGACGGCTTTCCCTGGCCTAGGCTCTCCAATTACTCATGTTGATGTTACTTATGATGGCAAGTGGGTGCTAGGCACTACTGACACTTATTTGGTACTGATTTGCACCTTGTTCACGGACAAAGATGGGAAAACAAAGACTGGATTTTCTGGACGAATGGGGAACAAAATACCGGCTCCGAGACTGCTGAAGCTGACTCCTCTGGATTCGCATTTAGCTGGCAATAGCAATAAGTTTCATGGTGGTCATTTTTCATGGGTAATCACTTTTCCCTTTACTGTTAGTTTACATAACAATAATAGAATCCTCGCTAATTACCTATCTCTCTTGTAGCTACCTTATGTCTGTCAATGTTATTTAGGAAACATATTTAAACTAAACTTCACATTTAATTGCCGGTTTTCCACTGATTGCTTTGGTGACAGCAAACTTTTTTAAATTCCTCACACAATTCATCAAATTGATAAACTTTTATGATCGATGTAATGTCATGACTGCAATTTATACTATACCATGTCTTTTATTTAGGGAATGTTATTTTTCCTGCTATGTTAGTCATATTACTATTGTATTTGGTAAGTATGGGAGATATCAGATACCTGAATTTTGTTCCCCTGTTTTGTTTACATTAAAAACGGTAAGAACTCCCAAGTTTTTCTAATTAGTGTGACTTCCCAACATTGTTTGATCTTTAAATCCTTTTCTCCTGTCTCCAGAACAGTTTTGGATCTCAAAACTAGTAAATGGTAATGTAAGTGAAAACAAAAACGGACTAAATTTTATCCTATAAGATTACAACAACAACCAAAGCCTTTTCCCACTAGGTAGGGTTGGCTATATGAATCAACTGACGCCAACGCATTCTATCCTTGCACATGTCAACAGTTAGATTATTGATAGTAGATTGATTTGAGAAAACACTATTCTTCGTGTTCCTTCATATTCAACATCTATTGTTTCCAAAATGTCCTTTCTGATTGATAAAAGTTGTTAATAGAAATTCTTCCTGGTATTTTCCTAGTGGTCAGTGTATCTATGCAGGCATGTGCCCTCTGAAAGGAAGGGCTTTTTTTACTACTGTTCTGGTCTGGTGCATCTTCTTATGGGACTCCCCTATGTTTTCATGCATGCAGTTGTATAGTTAGTTGTCTTTGTTAATGAGTACAATATAACCATAACGAAACCATAATTTAAAGTTCATATGTTTTTATTTTTCTCACCTGTTGAGAAAACTATCTGTGTCAGTGAATATGTTAATGCTGTAGAGAACTAGAGTTGATGGAAGCATAACTTTCATTGCATTAATGAAGATTGATTTGAGACAGTTAAGCGGTAGATCAGAAAATGATACGATCAAGTTAGTCTGGAAGTATAGGATAACTACAGATCTTGATTCTTGGGCAAAACTTAAAATGGCTCGAGTCTGTGTTACTGTGATTGAAAAGACTGGTCTAAGGCGGAGTTTTGAAATGCATTTTTTTAAATTAAGAATACGTGTCCTTTTATTGTGGCCCCCTTTCCTATCTGTGAGTAGAAAGGGCATGACCCTATTCTGTGTATTACATGCAGTGAGTATTGGTATTAATTAACATCAGCAAGATTTACACCAAACTACACATTATGTTATGAATAGCGTAGTTTGATTGTGTTACATATGAAGTGAACCAAATAGCATGAGTTTATCAACAAAGTCTACCACAATTGGTAGATAGCTAAATTTCTTAAGCAGCATGTCTTGAGTTCAAACCGAGTCGTGTGTATAGAAAGTGTCTAGAAAATGTTTGTTGGTAGAGACAAAACTCACTTCAGTAATCTTAATCTATATGCTTCGACAAGAATAGTCTCTGGCTATCTGCAGGCGATACTACTTGGCTCTTACTAAAAAAGAAAAGCACGAATTTATGATATTCACAAATACTTCAATATAGCTTGCTACTTTGCTATAGACATTTGTTAATGTCTTTCTGTTTCAGGTGACTGAGAATGGTAAACAGGAGCGCCATCTTGTTGCCACGGTTGGCAAGTTTAGTGTGATATGGGACTTTCAGCAGGTGAAGAACACTGCCCATGAATGTTACAGGAATCAGCAAGGACTCAAGAGCTGTTACTGCTATAAGATAATACTGAAGGATGAGTCAATCGTACAATCGCGATTCATGCACGACAAGTTTGCTGTTAGTGACTCCCCGGAAGCTCCATTGGTGGTGGCAACTCCTATGAAAGTTAGCTCAATTAGCATCTCTGGAAAGCGACGTCTTTGATCAAACCGTCCTTCACAAACTTCATATATTTGTTCGTTTTTTCTTTATTTGGATTTCATGTGTGTAGTTTCTTTTGCTTTTGTTTAGTTTTTTCTGTAACTATCAGCTTTTATTTTTTTTCAAGTCTGATATGTTCATTCTTCAATAGCAGTTGTGTAGGTTTTGCCTGTATCTATGTTAATTTCTCATACTTACTACAGTTTGGGGACAGTAGGAGGTTTGGATTTGCAAAGACTGAATTATCCTATCTATCAGTTATGCCAATTAGTACATGGCAAAGTAAGCATGTTTCGTCATGATTTTCCTTGTTAACCGTAACAGTTGAAGGAAAATGCATAAACAGAACCCAGAATGTTACTGTTACTGATTCAAAATAGGATGATTTTACTTGGAGCTCTGATTTTGTTTTTAAATGTGTTTTATTTTTGTTTTATGGGCCCTCAACCCCTTTCCGTTACCAGTTTCTTAAGATAAAAGGACATGTACAAATGATACGATGGATATATTGACAAAAAAAAAATAATGATATGATGGTAAAAGAAATTAAATTAATAGGTTATAACCAAAATAAAAATTGAGTCAATGGATTATGAGGTGAAATTGAACTAATAGTTTAGTTATTAATACAAATTAAAAAGGTTTAAATCTCATTTTGGTCCTCAAACTATGAGATAAGTTTCATTTTGATCCTAAAACTATTTTTTGTTCTGTTTAAATCTTCAAACTTTCATATTTATTCTATTTTAGTCTTCAAAATGTGATTTCATCAGATTTCTGCCGTTATTTATAACTTGGACAATTGAAATAGACCATTTTTTTTTCCAATATGTGTCTTAATAAGTGTGTTGATAATTCTGACAAAAAAAAAGTGTGTTGATAAAGAAAAAGAGAAAAAAATTTATTTTTAGTTACAAATTGGAGAAAAAAATCAATCACAAATTTATTTTCAATTTGTAAAATGAAAATTTTTATTTTTTCTTTTTGCCAACTCACTTATTATAACATGTATGGAATTGAAATGATTCATCTCTAATGTCCAAGTTAAAAATAACGGCAGAAACTATATAAAATCATTTTTAAAAATTCAAACTGAACGAATGTAAAAGTTTAAAGACAAAAACAAAAGAAAAAATAATTTTAGGACCCAAACGAGTATTTGACCCAAGTTATAAGAATAAAATAAGTAGGTCAAATCACAGATGTTATTTTTTTAAGGCCAAAGTCCTATTTTGGTCCCTCAAATTTTTTTGGTTCCGTTTTGGCCCCTCATGTTTGCTCAAGGTTCCGTTTTGGTCCCTCAAACTTTTTTCATTCCATTTTGGTCTCTCATGTTCGCTCAAAGTTTCATTTTGGTCCTCAAGTTTCCAAAATGTTCCACCATTAGTCCCTAACTCTTTTCCCTCCACTTTTTCCATTAAAAAAAGAAAAAAAAAACTAACTTTCATCTCCCAACAATTTTGGTCTTTTGCATTAAGGTCCTTCTCTTTTGTATAAGAGCAAAATTGTCGAGAGATGAAAAAGTGGATGAAAAAGAGGTAGAGACTAACGATGAAACTTTTTAAGAACTTGGGGGACCAAAACAGAACGAAAAAACTTGAGGAACTAAACGGAACTTTTAGCAAACATGAGGGATCAAAATGGGAAAAAACTTGAGGGACCAAAACAGAACTTTGAGCAAACATGAGGGACTAAAATAAGACTTTGACCTTTTTTTTAACCTATTTAATTATTTTTTCTTTATTTATCCTTTTTAGACGACTATTTAACAAACCCACGGAAACTCGATTTAAAAATGATTTCAAAAGAAAGAAGGCAATAATTGCATGGCCAATCGCCCAATCAGACAACAATGAGTTAAATATGATGAGGTGCTTCTAACATGTGCCCTAAGTGCACGTATTAAGGTTTCTTTTGATTGGTCAAGTGAGTTTTCAAACATTAAAAATTATATTTTAAATGAATTTTCGTAGATTTCAAGATATGAGATGCTCCACTAACCAATCAAAAGAAATCTTAAATTGTGTCCTAAAGTCACATGTTAGATAAATCCATAATAATAATATACTCAAAATAATACGAAAAGGATGCATTTCTTAGATTCCTAATAAGTGATTGTGGCCTAGGCCTAGCCATAATAAGCCTATGTCTCTGATTCCAATGAGTTGTTGATAAGAAAGCAATTGGACACCTATGCATTCTAAGGCTACGTTTTGTCACGTCATTTTCGACACTACTAGGTAATGGTCTAACTCTAAGTTTCATCTCATGGCCTCAAATTTTGACACGTCACCCTAACACCATTTTATTTTGCTTACTTATGTTTTTTTTTCTTGGGTTCAGACTTAAGAATAGAGCTGTTCATGAATAGAGTATCAATAAGGTATTTTAATTTCGTATCCGAACTCGTAAAAAATATTGTCCCCATAGTCGGATTCATATTTATGCGGGTATAAATATCAATCTTCATCCTCAATTCTTCATATTTTATGGATAGTCGAATATTCAGTTCCAGAGAAATTTAGATAAATAATTTTTTAAAAAATATAAATATAATTTAATTAAAACATTTTTTTTCATTTTTTTGATTAAATACACAACAAAAAATTAAAAGTAGAAGTTACATATACTAATTTTATATATATTTAAAATAAAAAATAACTTTATTATATATGTTAATATTTGTATTTTTTTAAAAAAAAGAATATGATACTATATTGGGTAGGTCTAGGGTGGGTACGTTTATCCCCAGACCCAAACCCATACTCACAATTTTAAATGGGTAAATCCTCATACTCAGACTCATTCACTGTTTACCCAGACCCAACAGTTAAAATTTACGGGTACCCATCCGGTATGAGTATTTTCATCCCCCCTACTCAACATGCATCATTTTTGCTAAATTTTTCTTTTTTTTTTTTAGTAAATTGATAATTTGGCTTTCTAAAAAATATTGAGCTAATAATTCAACACATCAAAGATTGAAATGTACAGTTTAATCTTTGAAAGATCAAAATAATATATTAGTTTTTTTGTGAATTAAATAGTATACCGTTTTAATCTTTTAAGAACTGAGTATTTTAATTTTTAGAGATCGAGTTGTTAGCTCAATAATTTTTCAAAGACTAAATTATTAATTTATTCTTTTTTCCGTGTGAAGATGGAGGAAAAGTGAAGATAGCATACTAAAATTGGAGAATTGTTAACATGATTCATGGGATGAAATGAATGATTATAACATCATGATACCAGTAAGTGGATGGATTTGAACACAAAATTTGTACTTAAAATGTACAAAGATTTTGTTGCTATGGGAAGAAAGAACTTTGACCCCTTTATTATAAAGTCTTGGCTACTGCCATTTCTAAAATTCTGGTTTTTAACTCTTCTATTTTTTTTTTGTTGAGATATATGTTTCTTTAGAATCTCCTACTCAATTTCTATTGCAGTAAAATTGGTTGAGATTTTTTTTTTTTCTGAAGTATCTACTATGTTCATTAAAGCAAAACATTTGAAAGGAAAAAGATGGTCGGATTGAAAACGATGGGTTGCTGATCAAACATATGATACTTGAATGGTCCTCAATTGTCCTTGGCTTGCGACTCTAAATTGTATATTTTAATTTTTTAAGGATTAAATTGTCAATTTAGTAATTTTTTAAAGACCAAATTATTGATTTACTTAAAAAAACAATTTTAACAAAAAGAGATGCATAATGAAACATAAACAAAATGGAACGGTGTGTTTTGCTTTTCGGTGGGATGTGTCAAAACTTGAGGCTATGAGATGAATTAATGGCTAAGATTTTTTGAAATGGAGATACAGTCAACGGGAGAAAATCCATTCCTCTAAGTTTCTTGACTAATTTTGTGGAGAGTTTAAATTTTTTTATTTTTTATTATTAAATTGTAATTAAATTAATTTTTTTATTTTAATATTATAAAACACTTTTCAAAAGATGATTAAATTATAAAGAGCTAGAGTTCTTTCTATAATTGAAATTGTTACATGTTTTCTTAATTTAGATATCTATCGTTGATAATAATGATTATGTTTTAATTTTTGTTGGTTTGCAAACACTTCAATAGATGAGATAAATGGATCAAAAATATAAAGTTGCTTCATACTAAAAGTCACAATTTGAACTCTAGACAATGACATTGGTTGAGCAGATGAGTTCTTATCACTCGACTATACCTCGACTACACCGTTGAGTTAAATTACTACATGTTATACATATTCTCATGTACCAACATCGACTATACCTCGACTACACCCTTGAGTTAAATTACTACATGTTATACATATTCTCATGTACCAACATATAGATTTGTAGCATCTAGGAAAAATCTAATTTAAAATCCTAAACAAATAAAAACAAAATACATAAAGAAATTGATGAATCAGGTTCTGTTCGGGGGTCATTACCTGGTTCAGATGAGGTAACTCTTAGGAATGGTTACCTGCAAGATAATGAAGAATAGGGGGTGACCCTGTAATTTACCTCTGAAGCTTAAGTCAGATAATGGTATTCAAATGAGAATTGAGTAGTAAGTGAATATGATAGCGTACCTTTCTTGTGTTAAGGATGGTTGATTTTATACTAAGACAGAGAGAGCCCTTTTAGAGAGCAGGGGTGTCTTATCCGGGAAGGATTTATGCTTGCCCATCAAAACTCTTTACTCTGGTGCTTTTATGGTGTGGTAATGATTTTCCTGATCCTTTGCTTCTTTGTCTTTGCTATGTTCTGATTTTGGTTTTGGCGCTTTGGTGGCCAAAGGCGTCATTTTGGGAGGATGTTATCCTTTATTTATTGTTCTCTCCAAGGGCCTCACACTTTGGGCTTGGTTATTGGGCTTATTATTACTTGGTTATTGGGCCTATTATGAGAAATAAAAAAGTTTCATGTACAATTTTATATACTCATTATAATATATTTTTTCCTCATAAAATGATGAATAACTCTATCATTTAATCTAATTGGAATTTTTTTAGGTTTTAATTTTAATAAAAATATAAATTAAATTACACTTGCCTATTTCTTAAAGTTAATCATATCTATCTTGTTTCAAGTCTGAATACAACGAGTTTAACAAATGAGATCAAATTAGGTTCAAAAGTAAGTTTGAGACCATTTTTTCATTATTGTTTACTTTTTGGTTTCAAACACACGTTCGAGCCTAATTTGATGTCATCTGTTGATGGTCCCAACTGGGCATAAAAAGAAATCATTAAGAGTAACATGCATCTCTGAATTTGTCACATTCAGACTTAAAACGTAAGAGATATGACCAACTTCATCTATTTGACCATGAGATAAGTATCCTGCTTTCAAGACTCGATTGGACTTGACTATTCCAACTAAATAGAAAATACTCATAAAAAACAACATATAGCTTTAGACTCGTCACATTTAAACTAAAGCAATATGTAACTTTGAACTCATCACATTCGAACTAAAACAACACATAACTCTAGACTTATCACATTCGAAAAACTTAAAACGAGAGATATGATCACATTCAATAGCTTGAGATCAAAACGAAACTAAATTACAATATTTAAGATCAATATGAAACTTCTGAAATATTTAGGACCAAAATAAACTTAAAGACATACATTTATGAGCAATTTAATCTTTGCTGACCAAATTTTTTTACAAAAAAAATATATTTATCAATTTTTTACTTTTATATATCTGTAAGTAAAAAAATACCTAATTAATAGAATCCTAAACCCATTGTATTCATTCACCTTTGGTAACAAGAAGTCGCGAGTTTTCATCTTTTCAAACATTATTTATGACTAATTTGAATATTTGACCAAATTTTTTTGCAAAAAAAAAATTATATTCTATGAACTTTATATTTTAAATATATATATAGATATATTATATATATAAGTTAAAAAAAACTAATTAATAGAATCCTAAACGGCTAAACCCAATCTATTCATTCACCTAATTAGTAACAAGAGGTCGAGTTTTTATATACCATCTTTTCACAGACAGTCACCGAAAACTACTTGCTAGTGCTATATTTCACCAACTTTATTCTTGGCTATTGTGATTCTCTTTCGTTATTGTCTATTTCACCAACTTTACTATTTTTTTTATAATAATATACATAGGCCAAAATCAAATGATGTTTTGCATCACTAAAAACATGTTATGCCTCGAACCATGAAACGAGTATATATGGACCATGGGAAAAAGAAGATTCCATAGGCCCTTTAATTTGAGCAATCAAATTAAATCACATAAAAATAATAGGAACTTGTTAATTATATATATAATATATATAAAAGCTAAGATCGAATATGAAAAGAATAAGTGAGACTCCATTCTCCATTTACTTTAATTAATTAATATTCCTCTCTCTAGCTATCTATCTTGCTTACGTTTAAGGTTGTTTAAATTTAGTATCAATCATCATATTTTTCATCTCCGAATTAATCAGCACGTGTTGTATTTATTTATTATTGAGCACATATGAAACGTGTAGAAAAAAAAGGGTGACGTAAAATTGTAAAAAAAGAAAGGGAAAGGGAAAGCGCACATGTTTGAATTACAGCTGGCATATATATATCTGCCGACGTGGCTGGGGGGTATGGTGGTTACGCGGGACCAACTGTTTCTGTTTGTTAGTTCCAACTGGAAGGAAGCAGAATCGGTCTCTGTCCTTCAGGTGATGGGGTCCACCTCTCTCTTTTCTCACACTTTTCTTCTTTTTCTCACACTCTTCGTTCTATATATATATATATATATATATATATATATATGATGTTTTGAAGACTATTTTTATTCTAAAATGTCTGATGTTTTATAAATTCAAGAGAATATTAATTACTTGTTTACTATTTTATCCTTATTAAATATAGTATAGTTATAAATGAATAAACATTTCCCAAGTAATTTAATAGGGATAGTTTAGTTTTTTTATCTCATTTTTCTCTTCATTCTAGGTGAGCTAATCATTTCTTTAATCTGTGTGTATTTACCTTAAACATCAGATATATAGAAGAATCGGAGGGAGTATTAAATAACTCTAGTTTGATATTTATATATAAATATTTATTAAGATAATATTTTATATTCTTTTTTAAAATAAAAAAATTAAAATTATTTAATGACAAGAAATCAAGAATTATAATTTTTATAAGGTAGGGTCCGGGTAGGGTACCATGATCCTTAGACTCATACCCGTAAAAAAAATATTATCTCCATCCTTGGACTTGTACGTATCAAATTTAATCATCATCTTTATATTTGATAAATAGTTGAATCTCTAAACTAGGACCTGACCCGGCTCAAAGAAATTTAAAAAAATATTAAAGATTGGATACCCTTATCCCTCGACCCACAATTTTAAATGGATGAATCTTTATACCTGGGCTCATTCCAATTTTACCTGGACCTAAAATCAGACCCAATGGCTAAAATTATGAGTATTCATTGAATATGGACATTTTGATCATCTCTAGTATTAATTAAAAGAACTTCAAGTGGAATTGGTTTTGAAAAAAAAAAAAAAAAGAATTAGTTATATGAAGCTAATCATCGTTATTTAAGTTTTTAATACGAATAAATTAACAACTAATTTTTTTAAAAAATAATATTAAATTGACAACTCAATTTCTGAAAAATTGACATATAATTTTTAATAAAAAAAAATCAGCTTCAATACAAGTATTACATTTATAAGGTTATAAATTTCAGAAAATACTTTGGTATATCTAATTAAAATTGTATGGAATGGAATGTGATTATTAATTTTTTCCGGAAGGTTTCATCAAAAGGTCATATATTTTAATTTAGTTCAATGGTTTGTTTCAAATTGAGCACTTCAAATATTAATAAAATTGACATCTAAATAATTTTATCTCCATGATATTTTAGGTTTATTATTGTTTCATAAGTTATAGATTATGTTTGGATAAGGGATTAAATAAGAGAAAAAAAGAGAGGGGAGAGATTTGACACATTTTTCTCATTGTTTAAAAATTTGAGGATTAGAGATCAAAAGAGAATGATCCGATCCCTAGTTCTTCTTTTCTCTTTACAAACTCCAATTACTTCTAATTGAAATATTTTAAATGTGTAGTTGTTTTTCTAACTTTTGGAGAGACAAAAGTTATTAATGTCCCCTTTTATTCCCTTCAATTGTCCAAACAAGCTCATAAGTTTCATTTGTAGTGATTTATGTATATTATCATTCTAACAAAAAAAAAGTATATTGTCATTGACTATTGAAATGTTTGACATGAAGCATATTATATCAGTGACTATTGTAATATTTGACATGAAGCGACACAATAATTAATAACTCAACAAAATGAACAACAGTAACTGTAGTATTATTGTGCATCAGTCCTTGTAGTTTTGTACAAGTAGATCTTCATTTCTCACTCTCAAACTAACTTAACTTACAAAATAGGAATTGTACCTTCCCTCCTTCTGAAAAACAACCAGAAGAATGATATATACAATCACCTCCTTTATAATAAAAAAAAACTTCACTTCTTTTTTACATAGTTGAAGTAAACGTTGAAGACTACATTTTGAAAAATCTGATTTTGTGGCGGCAAAATAAAAAGAAGAAGAAATTGATCAACATTCACCAACTACATAGACCCTTAAATGTAATACAGAGAATTAATCCTTCACCTATCGAGTCAAAAGATTCACCAACTATGAGTGCTATGACTATTTGTAGTAGCAGAGTCCGAAGAATCTGCTCCAAAATCCATCATCATCGTCATCAACGGATCAAAATCAAAATCAGCATCGCCTATCCCATCCCAGAATTCCTTATCCTTGCTATTCCCGTTTATCTCCATCCTCGAATTGCTTTCCATTCCCATTCCCATTTCCATCCCCCAAAAGTCCTCATAACAATTCGAAATTCCCTCCCCTGTCCTCGATCCCGATTCCTTCACAACTTCCAAATACTCTTCTGTTCTCGAATTCGATGACTCGCTCAGCGAGTTATCGGGAAACGAGAAATTGAGCTTCGCCCTCGGCCCGCGAAACTCGATGGCCGCCTTATCGTACGCCCTCGCCGCCTCCTCTGCCGTGTTGAACGTCCCGAGCCAAACCCGGGTCGCCCGCCTCGGGTCTCGGATCTCCGCCGCCCATTTCCCCCACGGCCTCTGCCTCACTCCTCTGTACTTCTTCTTCGCCGACGTTGTCGCCATCGAATTCGATATCCTTCTCTGATGATTCTGCTTTCTCCCGCCGATTTTGATTTTCCTTTCCTCTGGAAAAAAATTGCACCCTAAGCACCCTGCAATCTTGCATTCGCCGCAAGTCGCCGTCGTCGGCACGATTTGGTCGGAGAAAATCCCGATCGCCGCATCGGAGCCGCCGGTGGTGGTGGCGGCGGCGGAGGTAGAAACAGAGGTGGTGGATCCAGCGACGACATTGGTGAGTGCGGCGACGATGACGGAGAGTTCGTTGTCCGTTGAGAAGACAGCCGACGACGTCGCCGGAGCTCCGTCGCCGGCGGCGAGCCTGGATCGCTTGGAGGAAGACATATGATGATGATGAGTGTTGAAGTTGTTTTGTGTTTTTGTGTTTTTCAATGGAAGAGTGTTGAATGAAGTTGAAGAATGAAGAGACTCTGTTAGACGTGTGTGAGAGAGAGATGAGTGTGTATATATATAGGGTGTGGAGACTGACGTGGCAAGGAAGTGCCAGCGTGCACACACAATTAGCACACGGTTTTGCTGGAGGGTTTTATTTGTTATCACGTGGGATAATTTCAAACATCAAGTGGACTCCACCACCAGTTTTAACTATTAAAATATGGATAACACACGAAATTATTGTCTTAACTTTAAAACTACTTTACTTTATTTTAGAAAGGGTTAGATTAAACAACTAATTAAGCAAAATATATACATAACATGTCTACTTCTAGTTTTCTTGTTTTAATTAAATACATCGAGTCAACGAACCTTGTGTGTTGATTGAAATTATATTATTAAGGCTTAACTTCACTTTTGGTACCCTAACTTTCGCAAAGGTCTCAATTTGGTCCCCTAACTTCTTTTGTTGCAATTTTGGTCCCCTAGCTTTTGAAAACGTCTCAACTTGGTCCCCTAATTTTTTTGTTGCAATTTTGGTCCCCTAACATCTCACCATTGGTCCAAAGTTAGGGGACCAAAATTGAGATTTTTCCGAAAGTTAAGGGACTAATAGTGAGACATTTTCAAAAGTTAAGGGACCAAAATTGCAACAAAAAAAGTTAGGGGGCCAAATTGAGACTTTTGCGAAATTTAGGGGACCAAAATTACAACAAAAAAAGTTAGAGAACTAAATTGAGACCTTTGTGAAAGTTAGGGGACCAAAAGTGCACTTAAGCCTATTATTAATTTTTAGAAATAATTTTAAGAAGGCCAAGTCTCAAATTGGTCCTTTAGGGTTAGATTTTAAATTGGTCCGAAAAATATTGAATATGGTTATATCTCTCTCATTTCAAACTCAAATACGATGAATTCAAGGCCATGAGTTTCTTTTTAGGAAAACTTTGAGACCATCAATAAAGGAGTTCAAATCAAGTTTCAACATTAGATAACTTGTTTTACGGTCAAACAAGTAAATTAGTCATATTTCTCTTGTTTCATGTCTAAATGTGACGATTTCAAAACTATGCACTAACTCTTGAAGAATTCTTTCTTTATTCAGTTAAGATCGTTAGTAAATGAGGTCAAATTGTGTTTTGATCTTTTGAAATTAGATTTGGGACCAATTTGAAATAACATGGAAACATATAGGGCTAATCTAAAACAAATGAAAAAAGAGGAATTAATTTAAAACATACGTCATACATAAGGAGGGACGACCAATTTGAGACTTTGACTATTTTAAGAATATATTATTTACATGACGAATTTTGTTATGTCATATATATTTTTTTTAGAGCAAACCCCTTTTTGGTCCCTCAATTGTTACTGTGTCGAGGAATCGGTCCCTCAATTGTGGGAAACTACAACTCAGTCCCTCAATTGTACAATCCCGTTTACGTTTTGGTCCCTCATGTCTGGTCCGTTAGTGATAAAGGTGTTAAGTGATGACGTGTCACCGTTATCTGCTTAGGTGGCCGTTAAATGCTTAGTTGAGGGACCAAATCCTCGACTCAGTAACAATTGAGGGACCAAAAAGGGGGTTTGCTCAAATTAGTATCCAACTCATTTCCACTTGACACCTCATTAAAACTACTCTCTTGCAATTTGGTCCCAAAACCCCTAAATCCCCTAAAACTTTTTTTTAATCCTCTTATTCATCTTTTTCATCTTCTTCATTCATTTTAGTCCCAAATGCTAAAAATAAAATTGTAAAGTATCCCAAAACCCTTCCAAACATTCCAATTTAGTCCTTAAATGTATTAAAAATCCTAAAACTTAAGCCCCAAACTCTATATCCTAAACCCTAAAATCCTAAACTCTAAACCCTAAACCCTAAAACCCTAAATTCCTAAAATTGTCAAGTGTCCCAAAACTCTTCCAAACATTCCAATTTAGTCCTTAAAAGTATTAAAAACCCTAAAATCCTAAAACCCTAAACTCTAAAACCCTAAAATCTAAAACCATAAACCCCTAAACCCAAAATCCTAAACCCCTAAAAAACTACTCTCTTACAATTTGGTCCCTAAATCCTACTTTCCTCTTCATCATCTTCATCTTCTCATCCACTCCAAACCCCAAACCACAAAACCCTAAAACTACACAACCAGAAATCACCAAAGATTACACAAGTTTCATCAATTCATCAATTCTTGATTAAAAAAAATTAGTTCATCATCAGTTCATATCATCATCATCATCATTCATCAGTTCATCATCCAAAATTTAAAAAAAAATCAGTTCATCATCAGTTCATATCATCATCATCATCATCATTCATCAGCCGAAAAGCTCTCGTGGCAGCGAAGGAAGGAATCGAGAAGCTTAGAGACTCATGAGAGAGAAAGCAAGTCGCGACAGAGTGAACATGTGGCGTCGTTGAGCTTTCCATGGAGTGAACCTGATGGTCGCGACAGAGACTCAAAAGCGAAC
This sequence comes from Chamaecrista fasciculata, assembly GCA_003254925.1. Taxonomy (NCBI): domain Eukaryota; kingdom Viridiplantae; phylum Streptophyta; class Magnoliopsida; order Fabales; family Fabaceae; genus Chamaecrista; species Chamaecrista fasciculata. The sequence continues at coordinate 26,152 of QANZ01053213.1, read as the reverse complement.
GGCCGAAATGGGTAAACGACGACGGCGACGACGAGTTTTCATCATCAGTCGCAGGCATTCTCTCGGAATTTCTTCAAAATCGAAAGAAACCCCAAACTTTCTCCCCCAATTCGAATTCGAACCCTAAGAAATGAATGAATGTATCTCGCGACGCCCAAAATGGTTGTGAACTTGAAATCAAACCCAGAAATTGAAGAATCGAGCGAGAGAATGTTTAAGGATTTGAAGAATCGAGCCATTTTGATGTTTGAGGATTTGGTTGAAGCAGTAGGATCGGCGGTGAGGAATGAAAGATGAGAGAGGAATGAGGATGAAGATGAAGATGAAGAAATTAGGGTTCAGGGACTAAAATTTTTTTTTTAATTATGATTTAATAAATTGAGAATAATGGGATAAAATGAATGAACTCAAAGTAAAATTTTTTTTTAGGGTTTAGGGTTTTAGGGTTTTTAATACATTTAAGGACTAAATTGGAATGTTTGGAAAGGTTTTGGGATACTTTACAATTTTATTTTTAGGATTTGGGACTAAAATGAATGAAGAAGATGAAAAAGATGAAGAAGAGGATTAAAAAAAGTTTTAGGGGATTTAGGGGTTTTGGGACCAAATTGCAAGAGAGTACTTTTAATGAGGTGTCAAGTGGAAATGAGTTGGATATTAATTTGAGCAAACCCCGTTTTTGGTCCCTCAATTGTTACTGAGTCGAGGATTTGGTCCCTCAACTAAGCATTTAACGGCCACCTAAGCAGATAACGGTGACACGTCATCACTTAACACCTCTATCACTAACGGACCAGACGGAGGGACCAAAACGTAAACGGGATTGTACAATTGAGGGACTGAGCTGTAGTTTCCCACAATTGAGGGACCGATTCCTCGACTCAGTAACAATTGAGGGACCAAAAAGGGGGTTTGCTCATTTTTTTTATATTGACAATGAGGTCAGAGATATAAATTTGGTAAGCAGCCTAGTTAATTAGGCTGTGTGAATGGGAAAACATGTGTAAGCCCGAGAATTCAAAATTTTCATATTGTTAGATTAATAAAATAGTTTGATGATGAAGATCTTTGAACTTCGATCAAAGTTTTAGAGAGAAGATACAAAAAGTATAATGAACCAGGGGCAATATGTAATGCTTTTTTTTTTTCAAGTTCAAGTCGACAAGAAAGTTTAAGAAAAACAAAAATTACAAGCGCAAGACTCAAAAGAACATCATATATTTTAGTGAATGAAAGTGATATTTACTTTAATAAAAATGTTAGGCATTCAAGTATTTCTCAACCATCATTCGAAGATAAAATAAAGTACAAATAATGTATAAAAGAGAGAAGAGATTAACACAACCAATTAACATAGTTTGATCAGTGTAACTTATATATCTACGTAAGAGCAAAAAACTTTTACTATATTGAATTAGAGTTTATGAATGAGTCACCCTTCAAGGTCTTGATTATTTAGTTACTATCAATGTATTTATAAGTATCTCAAAATTTTAGTTTAAAAAGAATACTTAACCTAAATCCATTAGATTAAAAAACTTAAATACTTAATACTTTATCCTATACTAGAATACTTATCTATAACAATAATAATATAACTTAATATAAATCACTTAAAAGACTAAATAATTATAGTTACAAGCAATCCACTATGCATTGAGACAAAATAAATAATGATATGATCATCATAAACTATTTTATATTAGAGTTTTGTGTAAAAAAACTCTATAGTTAGAGCATTTAACTTTTTTATTCTTTAGATTTCCAAAGCCATAAGTCTAAGGGAATACAAATCACTTAAAAGACTAAACACTAATGTTTAAAAGACTAAATGAACACTAATGTTTTGGGATTCATCAATCTCAATTATTTAAAACTTTGATCGAAGGGATAAAAAGTTTGGTGCCCCAACACTAGAATTTTCCGTAGCAAAATCCATTTTATTATTTGAAATTTATAAAATTTCTTACAAATTTTATCAAATGAATTTTAAAAAGAAATTATTCTTGTCATTTAGTTACCTCTAATGAGAAGAGACAATAGTATTTGTCCCATGATTATATCATTATTTTTTTTATATTTGGCAACTTGTATCTCTCTCTTAAAAAAAATCACACATAATATGACATTAAAAAAAAATCTTAGAACAAATTTTTTGAATATATATAACTTATACAAAATGATGTCTTAAAGAAAGAATATTATCAGCTTCAAAAGTAAGACTGTAAATTATTTTATAGTTCTCTTTGAACAAATGATGACCAACTCATTATTGGTAATAGTATGTATTTTTCTTGTTATATGTCTAATCCATGCCTATATTATAGACTTAAGGCTTTAAAAATTGAACAAGTTTTTTAATAAGAGAAAACTTACTTTTTGGTCCCTCAATTATTACTGAGTCCACGATTTGGTCCCTGAATTATGGGAAACTACAACTCAGTCCCTCAATTGTACACTTCCGTCTACGTTTTGGTCCCTTAGGTGTGGTCCGTCAGTCATGGAGCTGTTAAGTGATGATGTGTCACTGTTAAGTGCTTAGGTGGCTGTTAAATGCTGAGTTGACAAAGTAGGTAATTATAGGTGGCTGTTATATGCAATTTACAAATATGTCCTTTGAATATTTTATTATTTTATAGTAAAAAGTAGGTAATTATAGGTAGTTGAGTAGGGATATGTTAGTAATTTTAGAAGATAGAGGAGAGATAAAGGAGAGATAAATGAATGATAAAGGAGGAAAATAAAGGAGGGGGAGATAAAGGTAACACAAACAACATTTGTAACTGTAGATCTGGTATTAAAAGAGTACTGTGAGATAAAGGAGGATAAAGGCACCGTAAAGGCGAATCTAAACGCAGCCATAGCCTTATCATACAAATGGTCTGAATCACATAGTCTTTATGTGTAATTTATCTTAAAAATAAATCAAATTATGTTTAATCATTAATTAAATTTATATAATAATAAACTGGGAGAAATACAAATAACCCCTTCAATTATGGCCTAATTGCAAATAGCCCCCTCAACTTTCAAACTTGAAAAACAACCCCCTTCAAACTATTGCCTAGTTTCAAATAACTCAGTAAAACATCAAACCTAGCAAATGCCCTCCTTTAACTATAGTCTACTTGTAAATACTCCCTTAAACTATAAAATTTGATAAATAACCTCTTGAAATTGTATAATATTTTATTTAACTTTAATTTTACATATAGTTTTACTTTTCTCATAATATTTCAATGTATAATATTTCTCATAATTTTTAAAACATCTCTTCTACTAAAAAAATTAAATAAAATTAATTCAAATATGTTAAACTTTAAAAGATTGTGAAAACTTTAAAAGTTATTTGTTAAATTTTTAAATTCAAAGAGGAAATTGCAAATAAACTATAAACTATAGTTGAAGGAATTTGATTGCTAATTGATAGAGTTATTTACAACAAGTCATAGTTAAAGAGAACTATTTGTTAAATTTAACAGTTGAGGGGGCTATTTTTAATTAGGTCATAGTTAAAGAGGGATCTATATTTTTTTTTTCCTAATAAACTCTTCATATCTTTATAAAGTTTGAACACTTAAGTTTACATATTAAAAGAGATAAGGAAAGGGGGAAAAAAGAAAATCATCTAGAAAGATTGAAGTCAAAGGATTGAAGGATAAGCGCGTCAGGTGTTTGACTGATTATGCGCGTGTGTGAGGCGTTCAAAAAGAAACAAAACATACGTAGCGTCTCGTAGCTGTAGGATTGTAGGAAACATCAGAAAACATCAGGAAAATGAAAATGATGGAACGGTACGTAATTTTGGGGATTTAGAAGGACCACTTAGCAATTATACCTCTATTGTGTACTTGTTGCTCAGAACTTTCTTTATTATTCATTTTGGAGCCGGCAAGACAAAAAAAAAAAAGGACTTTGAACTGTAGAGAATATAATATAACTAATGGGAGTTGAGTGCATTTATTGAATTTTCTATAATTATTTAAGGCCAAAGTCTCAAATTGGTCCCTTATGTATGACGTAGATTTTAAATTGGTCCCTTATCTTTCATTTATTTCAGATTGGTCCTACATATTTTTATAATACTTCAAATTGGTTCCAAAAATACTTAATATGATCATATCTCTCTTATTTCAAGGTCAAATGTGACAAATTCAAAGATATGAGTTTCTTTTGATAAGTAGTTTGGGGCAATCAATAAATATAGTTAAATCGAATCCCAAAAGTTATAACTCGTTTCACAGTCAGAAATTAGTCATATTTATCTCGTTTGAAATCTGAATGCGACAAACATGAAGCTATGTGCTAACTATTGAAGAGTTCTTTCTCCGCCTAGTTATTTGTTAGTAAATGATGTCAAATCGTGTTTCGAAAGTATTTTTAGGATCAATTTAAAACATCATGAAAACATATAAGACCAATCTAAAATAAATAAAAAAAATAAGAGACCAATTTGAAACTTTGGCATTTATTTAAGGGTAAATTATATTTTGGTACCCTGTGGTTTGACCTTATTTCACTTTGGTACTCTGTGGTTTGAAAACTGACACTTTGGTACCCTGTGGTATTCTCCATTAACACTTTGGTACCCTTTCGAGCTATTTTGTAATTTTAATCATAACAAAATTTTGCAAAAATCATATATTGACCTCAAAAAAATTTTAAAAAAAATTACAAATAGGTCCCTGGATACATATTATTTAGGGACTAAAATGAAAACTTAAAAAAAAATTTGGCCAATATGTAATTTTTGCAAAATTTGTTATGGTTAAAATTATAAAATAGCTCCAAAGAGTACCAAAGTGTTAATAGGGAATACCACAGGGTACCAAAGTGTCAGGTTTCAAACCACAGGGTACCAAAGTGAAATAAGGTCAAATCACAGGGCACCAAAGTGTAATTTACCCTTTGTTTAATGATAGCTTATTATGTTTAAAATAATAAGGAAAATAAGTCAAACTATGTCACATAAAGTTTGGGAAATGGATCTTCTACATTTCTCTTTTCTACATTTTTTTTTAGTGTAGGAGAGAGAAATGAAGAAAAAAGAAAATAGAGAAAGAGAAAATATGAATTCACCATATTATTATTTTATGAAATCTACATATTTTTTCTCTTTCTTCTTCCTTTTTATCTCTGATTTCTCAAGAAATATATAAAGAAAAAAATATAGAGGATCAAATCCCGAAAGTTTGAGTGTTTGAATACATTTTTTATTTTCTGATTTAGTAAATTTAGTTTAAAATTTTTGCAATAATATATATATAATTTTTTTTTGCACTAGTTTTAAATATATTTATTAAATTTAATAATTAAGAATTCTGGTACTCGAATACTTGAGTATGCTATAGACTTTGCCTTGCCTCGAGTACTGGACTACTACCATCATAGTCTCATAAAGGAAGTGGATTAACGTCCGAGGTCCGTGCATCGATTTTCTTGGTCTTTTGCTACCCAATTTCCTTTTCAACTGTATTAATTAAGTAGTGTCACTATCTGTACTCTCACAAATGTTGTGCGGTTGTGCCCCTGAATATTTTAGAATAAACTAATAATTTGATCCCTAAAATATTATTGAGCTGATAACTCAGTTTCTGAAAAATTAAAATGTATAATTTAGTCTATGAAAGATCAAAATGATCTACTAGTTAGTCCTTTTTATGGACTAAATAGTATATTTTTTTAATCTTTCAAGGACTAAAAAGTATATCGTTTTGATCTTTAAAGGACTAAATTGTGTATTTCAATTTTTCAGGAATTGAGTTGTCAATTCGATGATCTTTTAGGGACCAAATTGTTAGTTTACTCTATTATATAAATAGTACATTACGATATTTGGTATTGGCCAAAGTCTTATTTTGGTCCCTCAGTTATGCTCAATGTTTCAAATTGGTCTGCTTCCATCGCCGTCGGCTCTGTTTCCTCACCTGCTGAAGTGGAAAATCTTGTTCTGAGTCGGTGATCTGACAAACGACCCTGAATCGAGCCTGGCGGTGGTGTGCCTTGACGTCGTTGAAGAGGATGTGGCCAGATCCAGATCCGAGTTGTTGGTGAGTTAGCTCGCTAGCATTTGTTGACCAATTATGTGTTTTCGTAGCAGTAGAATCGCTTTCGCTTTGGTTTCATCGTTTCAATTTTTCTCCCGTTGCTGGTTTCCGATCACGTATCTCTTCTCACAAGTGGTATTGGAGAAAATGAGATTTTAGAAGAGAGAGAGATATGAAGGACCAATTTAGAACATTGAACATAACTGAGAGACTAAAATAGGACTTTGGCCTTTAGTATTTTAACCACTTTTTATAAATTAATCATTAAATAATAATTATTCATAAAACACTTTCGATGTCTTTAAAATATATATATATATATATATATATATATTTGGATTTGGACTAATAGTAGTTTTTATAATATAGATAATGTTTGGATCTGAATTTTTAAAAGTACTTTTAAAAAGTAAAATTTATCAAAATGGACACCAAAAATATTTTTTATTATTTTTTTAAATTCAAAAATAATTATTCAAAATTTATAAATTTTCAAATAATTTAATTAAAAGTTATATTTCACATTTGTATTATAATTATGAAAGGAGTAATTTTTTTAAGGAAATAAATTATTAATAATTTGATTTAATACTTCAATATCAATTATCAACCATAAAATAAAACATGTCATTCTTTTTAATTTATCTCAACCATCAAATCATTGTTTGACAAATTGTGGTTCTTTTTTCTTTTGTTTTGGGATATATATCTCATATTAATTTTTCTTTTATGAGAATTTCAAAGTATGTAATTGATTGTGAAGTGAAGCTTGATTTGATAACATAAAATAATTAACATTTTGATTTTTTAGGACAAGTGTGGAAATTTATGAGTTATGTTAGAGATATTTTTGTCCAAAAGAATACATTTATAACTTCTTAGTTTTCTATTTTTCCTCTATTCCCTCGGCTTGTTTCAAAAGCTAGAAAATGAGGTTTTTTTATTTACATAATACATTTAGATATATTATGTATTCCAATACCCAACAAAATTCTATATTTCCTTAAATAGGATACACATCAGACTAACACGATTTTAACATTTTAAATCGTGTTTATATTAAAATGTTAAAATCGTGTTAGTCTGATGTGTATCCCATTTGGGAAATAAAAAATTTTGTTGGATATTAAGATACATAATATAACTAAGTGTATTATGTAAATAAAAAAAACCAGAAAATGAGGCTTCAAAATAGTGGTATTTTGAATTTTTTTTCTTGATTCTCTTTATTTGGAAAAGTCTAGTTCTTCGTAACTACTTATTCTAATCTTCCTCAATATGGACTTGCAATATCTAGTCCTCAAAGCTATGATGGGTAACATATCAAACTCATTCCCAAATTCTTTTCTTGTTATGAATTCTTTTCTTGTTATAAATTATTTTTTTTTTATATGATGTATGTCAAGATGTTAGAAAGATCACACTAATTCAGGAACATCTTGTTGCGATCGTTCTAACATCATAGATGATAAATCATGACTCATTATAAATGATATAAAAGATGAATGCTTCTATGTTCAAAATATAGTAAGTTAATTTTTAAAGATTTTGAGGCAATTGGGTAAGGAAGATCTGGAGTCACAATGGGAAATTTGAGCAAAAATTTCAAAACAATAAAGATGCTTAAAACAAGTTTTGAATTAAATTCATGAACTTAGATAAATGATAATGGTAGAGAATTAAGAGCTAGAGTTGGTTAAGTATATATATAGATAAGTTTGAATATTAAAGATGATATATAATGTATTATTAAGTATTCATTTTATATCTCAAAGACAATGCCATTTGTTGTATGAAGACAAGAAGTAATAATTTGGCACAATTTCAATCCTTCAACCAATCTAACAGTAATTGACGATACAAATGTGACTTATTAAACTAGCCACCGATACATTTTCACAGAAACAAAACAATTAGCGTCATAATTAATTAAAAAAATTACAACATTCTCTAAAATATAAAGTAAATTTGGGTTATTACTAATTTTCTTTTACAGATTTTGTTATTTTAAAAAAATTGTATGATTAAAGTTAAATTTTTGTTATAATATATTCTCGATCAATTTATCGAATTTCCTTTCAATGATTTGTTACCGCTAAATTAATTGAATAATTAAAATTGTGCCAAATTATAAAAAATATACAAAATATTCACAAAACAATAGTTTTTATTAGTTTTTTTTTAATGAAAAAGGGTTTTCCTTATTGCAAAACTCACCTCAATATAGAGTATATGGAAACAAATGCGTGTAAAAAAATTGTAAATATAAAAAAATATAACTGTCATATAATAGTTTTTATTAGCTAAATGTCTCTATAATAAGTTATAGCTAGAGACACGTTCTATAAATCTTTTCCATGTGACACATTGTAATTGACTTGTTAATGGTTGCACAAAATGTAATAAAACAAGATATTACATTATAGAATAACCCATAAAGAAAACGTGTAAATATGTTAACCCTAATACTTTTATCGTAAATAAACTTTTAAGAGTATTTAGATTGAAATTAAGAAATTACTTGAAATTGGGGCAAAAAAAAAAAGAAATTACTTGAAAATTGAGTTTTATAATTTTAAAATATCAAGCTTATTTTCATAAAGATAATAATATAAGTCAAATAGCCATTTTGGGTCCTCAAATTACGTGAGAAGTTTGGTTCTAAAAATAATTTTTATTAACATTTTAGTCCTCAAACTTTCATATTAAATTTGAGAGTTCAAACAAATTCATAGAGAAAAAGTAAACTTGATACACGAACTGATGAACATGACCTTAAACTTATATGAATTGCCCTATGTTAATAACTAATTTAAATTATGTTAAATTGGATCAATGACAAAACAAAATGATATTATGATAATTGATCCATTACAAAGTAAGAGGATAAAATTATTTCTATCTAAAATAGAAAAATAATTAATTTTTTTTTTTTGAAAATATAATATAATAATAAGAAAAGCTTACATTTAAGCCTCCACAAATAATAGGCAAAATTGTACTTGAAATCTCACTTGATTTAATATATTTTTTAATTTATAAGAAAATAACAATCTACCTTATAATATATTAATTTCATGACAATGTTCATCGTTATTAATATTATCATTATCTCTCTAATTTTAAAATCTATATATGAGTTGCATGTATAACGGTATATGTCTAATTGATTTACCAAATAATCTCAAATAGCATAATTATACTTATTATTATTAGGTCAAAAACCTATTTTGGTCCTTCATGTTTACCTCAAGTTCCGTTTTGCTCCCTAATCCTTTTTTTTATTTTGTTTTGATCCTTAATGTTTTCAAAAAGTTTCATCATTGGTCCTTAACTATTGAATATGATCATATATCTCTTGTTTCAAACCCAAATACCATTAAATAAGAGATATGAGTTAAATTTGATAAGTTCTTTCCTTACTTAGTTGAAAACATCAACAAACGAGAGATAAAATCGAACATGAAATCGGTCATATCTCTCTTGTTTTTAGTTCAAATGCAACATAATTGGAGTTATAAGTTATTCTTGACGAGTTCTTTCTTTATCAAATAGTACTATGAAAGTTAATTTTGATGTTTTGACCAAACTCACTTTCGGAATATTATTTGACTTCGTTTGCCAACTACCCCAACTAGATAGAGAAAGAATTTGTCAATAGTGATTTGTAACTCTGATTTCGTTGCATTCGAATTTGAAGCGAGAGAGATATGACCAAATTCATGAAACAAGTAGTCCATTTTCGGGTCCGATTTCACGCCCGATTCGATCTCGTTTGCTAATGACTCCACATGAACAAAGAAAGAAATCATCAAATTTAACCCGTAGCACTGATTTAATTGCATTCGAGTTTGACACGAGATAGATATGATCATATTCATTAGTTAAGGATCAATGATAAAACTTTTAAAAAACATTAAGAACCAAAAAGAAACAAAAAAAATTAGTGACCAAGACAGAACTTGAGATAAACATTAGGGACCAAAATAGGGTTCTCACCTTATGATTATTTGATTCGTTAATTTAAAACATACAATCTAATAAAATTATTTTATTAAATTTGATCTCTTTTCATTTATTTTCAATTTAGTTATTTCCATCTTGTAATTATTTTTTATATTTAATTGTATAGTGCATTTAATAATATTATACGTACTTTGATATTTTATTTCGAATTAAAGAGTAATTTGACTATTTAATGTATATTATTTATGTATCTAATTAAAATAATCAATTTTATTTTATTAGGTAAGAAAATCGCTTTATCGTATTTTCTTCATTTCATTTGAAATACCCGTTTTAATATGATTTTTCTCCTGTTATTTTTTCCTTAATACATTTGACTATACACGAGTCTTTTACTTCTATAATTAAACCGTCATCTTGAACTTTGTTGAAAGTTTGAAATATATATTTTTTCCTTTTTTAAACAACACTTTCTCAAAATTTAATATTTTAAATGTAAGGTTCTTAAATTTGATAGTTCAAACAAACTTATAGAGAAAGTGAACTTGACAATTTTTATAATCTTTAAAATTTATCTAGGAGGTAGAGAGGAAGATACATATCTATCATTTAGAGGAGAAGCTCCACTTCAAATGAATGAACTCGTCTCTTAAACTGTAAATTGAGATATTTGTAGGAAGTAAATGTTTAAGAGTGCTCAATAAATATGTCATTTTTGGACAATATTTAAATTATCTCACTTCCCTCGTAAAGGGAAGTATGATCGAGTCATTCCCTCTACCATTAATTAATGTTGCGTTGACATAGAATTATATCATCTCAATGCATATTACTTGAACTTCGTGAGAAAGCTACTTTTTCATAACAAATCTTGGATAAACTAAATACAATATCTAAATTCTAATTAGATAAGGTTGAGAATTCAATAGAGAGAGACTTTCCATCTCTCCTTCCATTAAGAATAAGGATAAAACTTATATTAAGTTCCTTATATTTTTGCTATCAAATTCCACCAATCACAAGTCTTGATTAAATTCTCTCTCTTCAATGATTGGTCATGCAAAAAGTGGTGTTTAATATTCTCTCTCTATCATGATTGGTCATATATAAAATTTTTACCACGTGTCAAATGTTGATTGAAGAACTTGATAGCAAAAATCTAGGGAACTTCACGTAAATTTTGCCTTAAGAACAATTATAGGGAGTGAATTGGTAGAATTTTTTTGCTAAACAACGATCATTTAAGATGATAATTTAATCCCTAGTAGATAAAGTAAGGTTCTATTCAACTCAACCCATTGTACTTATCAAAAGTGCCAAAATAACTCGGTCCTCTGTACTTTCTAGCCATCCCTAAGGTTAGTATCACTTTCTTTTAGAGGCTTCTCTAACAATTGTCACTTTTATTTCTTGCTTCCTACTCAATGTTAAAATATTACTTACCCACTTACCCACATTCCATAACTTATATATCCTGATATCCCACATGTTGTACCTCATATTCAATGTTACTCTAGCATAGGCAAGAGTTATTAAAATTCCAAAATTTTCCACTTAGTCTATCATTATAAATACCCCTTACTTCTTAGAAGCAAGGATTGAAGATTTTCCAATCTAAAATATTTTAGAAAGAAATTCTTTATTTCCCTTTGAGTTATTTAGAAACATTTCTATCTACTTAGAATTCAAGTTCTCTTGTTTTACCAAGTATTTACATAAAGTGTTTAACTTCTTCCTTATTAATAATTTTCAAGGACTAATTAATAATATTGATTGTTTTAGACCTTCAAGTGTAATCCATCCCATTCCTGTAAGAGAAGAAATATAATTGAAATAAATAGTAGGGAAGGATTTAATTAAAAATAAATTTAATTTAATGAAAAACTACATTAATCATATCATAGACATAATTTAAAAAAAATGAAATATGGGAATAAGAATAAATTACTTTTAGATTTTATTACATTTAAATAAAAGGTATATGAAATGCTTTAAATTAGAGAATAAATAATAACACGTATATTATGTTTATTTAAAATTATTTGACAATTGAATTATATATATATCTATGAAACATTCACACTTTATTTTGAAGGTGTGTCAAAGTGTCGGACACGGACCTGTATGACATCCATATTATACATATTTATAAGTTTCAAAATATAAAATCAATTTTTTTGTACTTTAACATAACAAACAATAAAAAATAATAACACATATAACATATATTGTAAATAGATATTATAACTTCTGAAGTTGTCATTAAAATTTATGAATTTTTAATTATTTATATATATAAATATATATCGTGTTATGTCATATAATTTTAAAAACTTGACATGTTGATGTATTCGTATCTGTATCAGTATCCATACTTCATAATATACGACTCATATAGAACTCAAAAATTGTAAAATAATGTACTGTCAATAACCGTGGAGGAATATTCTTATGAGATTAGTTCGAGTGTAGATTATCATTTTTCATGAATTAGAAAATATTTAAGCGTATTATTCATGATAGTATGTGTAATTTTTCCTTAAATATTATAAAAGTCTTAAGAATTTTTAATTAAGTCAATCACTATTCTTACATAACTTCTAAGAACTTGACCATTATTAAAAAAAAGGGCAAAAGATTCTTTCATGCCCTTAACGTTTGCGGTCATTTTCAGTTATACCCCTAACCTTTCATTTGTGTCAGTTGTGCCCCCAATGTGAAACGTTAGTTTCAATTATGCCCCCAACTTTGACTCAATGCTGATGTGTCAATTTTTTCATCATAGTTTGGGGTTTTTAGGATTTTTGACTGGTATAAGGCTTGCAAAGATGAAGATGAAGATGTCAAAAAACTTTTAGGGTTTGCTTTTCTCTCAGCCTGCGTAGATGAAGATGAAAAGATGAAGTAATTTTTTAGTTTAGTGAATGTAAATCCACGTAGGAAATGCCATGGTGGATAAAAAAATAAATCATGAATGTTTTATTTATCCAATCATCTTGCCACATGATTCATTCAGAAAAAAAAATTGACACATCAACATTGAGTCAAAGTTGAGGGCATAATTGAAACTAACGTTTCACATTGGGGGCACAACTATCACAAATAAAACATTAGAGGCATAACTGAAAATGACCACAAACGTTAGGGGCAAGAAATGGTCTTTTGCAAAAAAAAAATTGTGTCGGAAGAGAACAAAACATTAAAGGTAAATTTCAACATTGCTATGCATAAACATAAAACAATATATTTATTGGGTTAATCTATGATGTAAAGTTTATTTTAGGGGCATAAAATGCAATAGGTAGCCAATGAGATTATGACACATAGAAGGGTTATGTAATTTAATATTAAAAAATAATAGTAAAATAACTTTTTTAACCAATTAAAATTGTGTATAGAGTCACATCACTAGTTACATACAATTAACCATTCCATGTGTCATGAACTCATGATCTTATTGGCTCATAACCCATTGCATCACATGTCAAGAATCAAACTTTGCGTCATAGTCTTGAAAGTATTTAAATAAATAAATAAATTTGATTGATGAACAATATATATTAGTCATTGTTGGCCCAGTCAACTTAAAAAAAATAACAACTGAGTCATATCACTAGTTACATACAAATAATTTGAGAAACTTATTATTTAATTCTTGAATTTATATTGAATCAACTAATCAATCCTTGAATAATTAAAATATATAATTCAATCTATGAATTATTACAATTGTTAACGATTTGATCCCTAAGTCAAATTCAAGAAAAAAAAATTATCAATTTAGAGACAAAAAATATATTAATTAGTATAAATTCAGAAACAAAAAATATAAAATCAATTCAAAATTTGTAATCAAATCATAACTAATAATCAAATCAATGTTTTAGTAACCAGATCGAACATTCACCTGGTCGAGAGTTCAAGTAATTGGGTTGGTTAAAAATGCATCAAAATTGGATGGTGTGGTTCGGTTAACAATTTGGACATTCAATTAACCGAACCGAACCGCTAGTACTTATATATATATATATATATAGGTTTTTTAACTTTTATTGTGTTATATATGATTAATTTTTTTTATAATCATTTAATTTTATCATACTTTTAATTATGTTATCTTAAAATCATTAAAATTTGTCACCTTAATCAACGAAACTAACTACTTTTAAGTCTTTACAATTTTAACTTCTCAAATCTCTAATATTGTTTGTCATCTTTTTTTATATAGATTTGACTTACTACTCCTAAATACGATTTTTTTTTTTCTAATTTTATAATTAATTAATGAAAACAACAAATAAACTTGGTAACCACTCAAACCGACTGCCAAAACCGCCTATTTATTAGTTTGGTTTGGTTTGGTTAAGCAAATTATTTTTAACCGCTTGGTTAAGAATTACTTCAAACCGATGTGAGCGGTTCGGTTAAAAATTTTGTTTATAACCGCCCAAACCGCCCAACGAACACCCCTAGGGTTATTGGTTTAATCGTTGAGTCAATCAGATCAATTGTTGGCCCGGTCAAATTAAAAAAATATATATTAATAATTTAATATGCATATTAAAATACCAAACAACACTTCTAATTCTAAATTTAAAGTATTTAAATAACAAGAGTAAACTAATAATTTGGTCCCTGAATGATCACCGAGCTGACAACTCAGTTCCTGAAAAATTAAAATGTATAATTTAGTCCTTGAAAGATCAAAATTGTATACTAATTAGTCTTTTTTATGGACTAAATAGTATACCATTTTAATATTCAAGGACTAAAAATTATATCATTTTGATCTTTCATGGACTAAATTGGTTATTTTAATCTTTCATGGACCAAATTATTAGTTTACTCAAATAACAATTTTAAGATTAAAATTTCATGGCATTCTCTAGTTTCCAAATTTTTTATTTCAAGTACTTAAATNATTATTATTATTATTATTATTATTATTATTATTATTATTATTATTATTGGCCTGAAGAACAATTATTATTACTAAATGTAATTTTATATGTGATCTAAAGTATTAGCAACCGTTAAGTAGCCATTACATTCTTAATTTTATAATCATATTTATAAAACTAATATATATATATATATATATATATATTATATAGTGGTCATTTATCATAAAATAGGACGGTGTTGAAATAAGGCAACTTGTTACTTATTGGCTCAAATTCATTAAACGTTGAAAGTAGAAAAACAGAACAAAAGCTTGTTTCTTTCTCTTTTTTCCTATTTTTCATTCAACCCCTGGCTAATCTGAACAGGTTGTTCGAATAAAACAATTATACAAGAAGCACTATCATTTATACAGCAAAAATGCGTAAGCAAAATATGATGGTTCTCCTACCTCCTTTTTACCCAATAACCAATGAAAATCTTGAAACTAAAATTTCAGCCTTCTTCAAATGGCTGCATGCATTGACCAACTGATATGATATCCAAGAAATCTACAAACAAGTCAAAAACAGTATCTGCAGAGCTAACATCAGCGACAACAAAGTATACTCAAGATTGTCAGACAAAATCCTCCACCTAATGGCTACTCATCATCGTCCGAATCTGCGAAAATAGTTAAAGCCATTACATTAGCATTGTGATAACATGTCTATTGTGATCAGCAAGTAGGGAGGAATGTCACATGCTCTCCTACAGATACACATGTTATCCTAAAAACAAAACAGGGAGGAATGTCACATGTTCTCCTAAACACAAAATAAGGAAGAATGTCACATGTTCTCCAACAGCTATAGATGGTCAAGTTCTCTAGAATGAATATTGTTCTGCGTAAAGAAGCTGCTGGCTTTCCTAAATCAAGAGGGCAAACTGGCAAACTCAATCAGTGATTATCCAAGAAAAACATTTAGAAGTTATTGGTACATTTCAATTCCATTATTGCATGACATAAAAAAAATTGCCGAAATGGTATACCCAAGAGTTTGATAAACAATAGTTTTACCAAAAATTTAAAAAAAAAAAAAAAGAAGACAAAATAGAGGGAAAGGGTGTGAAAACATTAAATAAAAGACGTCCCAATCAAAGTTTGACTTCTGAATATAAGAACACAAATATACTAATAAATCTAATATGATGCAATTGGCTCACCTGATCTTATATCCTCACCGACTTGTCCTCTGTTTTTCAGCTGTCTCATGACCATTGCACATATGAGTATCCACCAGTATATATGGAACACGAGTAGCATTATGAGCAATGTATTGAAGAGATAGTACAGAAATGTAGGATAAGCATCATCCAGGTTTAAGCATTGACGGATATGATAACTGGAAAAAAAAACATGGGGTAAGAAAAAAAGAGAAAAGATTATTTAGAAAGTCCCTCCCAAGGTAAAGCAAATCAAGTCAATGCACTAAAGTTGAACACACCTTGAAGATCTAATAACCCAAAATGGAAAGAAAATTAAACGTAGAATGAGCCACGAAATGGCAAAGAATCCAAAGAACACACTTGCACCAAACTCTCTGCCAGAATATTTGAAAAACTTGGCAGTTTCCATGAATACATCACTTGCATCATGAAGGGCAAGAACTATGGAGCCAATCCTGAAAAAACTGTAAAAGCAATACTCATCAGCTATCTCTTCAGAATCTCGGCTTATGCCAATGTAAACTTTGGTACCCAAAAAGAAAAACCTTGTAAGAGACTTTTCTTAATAAAATAAATGAAAGAATAAGAACGAAAAGAATGCTATATTACAAAATAAGCAAATCCCCTATAAGGCAAAACGTGAAGTGATTCATGACAATAATTTATTGTGGCAACTAAAAATTATAAAATTAAAATTACACACTTGGCGATCACCAATGCAATATCTGCCACCCAAAATAAAAAGTTGCAAAAAACTACAAGTATAGATTACAATGTCTAAACCAAAAGCTACACCTATGCACACAAAAAAGTTTCGCAAATGACCAAATGTGCATAAGTATCACCTAGACCAAGAAGCAAATTTACAGAACTACTATCCTTGCAATAAACATAACCCTCTTTATTACATGAATGAATATATGCATAAAAATATTTGTAAGCCACCTTACAAGAAAATATTGAAGCTTAAAGAAGACAATAGGAGAGAGGAGGTGGACCCAAATATAGGAGAGAGGAGGGTACAATCGAGTAGGTCTTCTCTAGACTTCACTTTTTACTCTCTTACTCACTACTGTATAAAATACATTACTGTATAGAATACTTTAGAAGATCTAACTTTTATGTCCCAATCAATACTAAATAGCTCGATTGTCAAAAAAAGTAAAACTACCTTGTCACATATGAGGACCCTATCAGGATAACAGTAATAACATGATGAGACATCATCACTGAAAAATCCTTCCTTCGGGTTTCCCACCTAAGAAGAGCAGCAATGCTATAGAGGTAGAACCCAAACTGGCCCATATAGTACATCCTTAGTGGGCTCCTGAAATAAGAAATGAAACACAACATGATACATAAAATGTTATATAGTGCTCGGTGCAAAACTATCATATCCATAAATTAGTACCAATTAGGACAAAGGAACTAACAAGATTGCAGCCTACACACACCCTAAAATAACTAGATTGATATGCATTTCAAGAAAAGTCCCATACTTTTGCATATGTTTCAATTAATCATAGAATCTATGATTAGTTATATGCTCAAATAACTATCAAAATCAAAACTACCAGTAGTAACACCTTAAATTTTCAAATTAGAAAAAGGAATCGGGCCAAATAACAAAGTTCCCATACCTCCCTTAGACATCAATTTGTCAGCATTTTAAGTTGCTACTTTTAGACCCTAGACTGTGCATTATACTAGATAGACTTTGAAGATCCCGTAAAAAAATGACACATGTAAATTTTATAATATTAAGAAAATCAGTGATGAAAGCAAGGGCCGTAGGTTGGTCAAAGGAAGCAAAAAATGCAGATCTTTTTATTTTGGAGAGAAAAAAAATATATCTCTTTTGTGATATGGCAAGATAAAATTTACATTAGAAGAACCAATCTTGTTCATTATGCTAGAATATGAATGACTTACTTCAATTCTTGATTTGGCCAGCCCTTGAAGAATAAACTTGTATCTCTGAACCATGGCTCATCATAGATAATATAAAGGATGAATGCTTCAGCTGCACCATAGTAGGTTAATTTCCACAATGATTCAGAGCATTTTACTAGCTTTGCTCGCGTTTCCTTATTCATCTTTAAACGACCATTACCCCTAGTCAAAAACTTCATACCCAACCACTGCACGTAACAAAATCAAAAAATTAATCAAAGAATGTGACTGAAAGATAACTACTCAAATCATCACGTTAAACCATAATTTAATAAATTGAACAATAAGGGATTGATATTAATTGGTTTCACATATGTTTTCACCACAGGCCACCAAAAGATTCCATAAACACTACATGAAAGGATAGAATATTCAGAAAGCTTTCAAGTTGCTAAATGTTCTTTTATCACCATAGAAAATGTGCATAGAAAGAAAGCATATAGCATGATATCCCCGAAAGTCTTTATAGGATGTTGCTAAATAATGTCTGCATGGCAAGAAAACATACATAGGAAAGCAAAAGAAAACTTGTTAAAGACCTATCACTACAATGCAAGGACAGATCCTTCTTGTATAACAATAAAATATTTACATATAATTGTGCTTCTTTTCATTTTTACTTCCTTTCGTTCAATAATGAGATGATAAACTAGAGACTACCAACCAAAAAGGATAAAGAAAATTGTATTTGTGCCACTCAAGCTAACAAAAGATGAAACCATAAAACAACCAAGCCATTCTAATTCCCGAAAAGAAGAGGGACCAAACATAATAGAATAGAATAAAAAGAAAAAAGAATCCACTAATTTAACAACAAGTAATCATAGGCAAGGGAAAAATCACAGCTCCTATTCATGTACTGTGTCATGGACAAGCTAAGAACATTTTTCAAATGTCAACGGATCACAAGACTGGGTTATGCTCACTAAAATAAGCATGAGCAGAATTTGAAATTCAATAACATTCAACGTAATCTGATGAGAAGAATGCTCGTACCTAAAGGTACAGTTGCTTGAATAAGCAGAGTTGCAGAATCATAATATGCACTGCAGTATTTGAAGTTTACTTACAAAGCCAAATTAATGAGCACACGATTCCTATAAACTACCACATTCAGAATCTCATTATCTTCAAACATGACAAGGTTTCAGTAGAGCATATACTAACAGTATATCAATAAAATCCTGAAACAATTATGATCAGCTTCCTAAATTGATTCTTATCCATAATACCCTCAACATTTTTTTGTCATGACAGATCAGTCCAGGAATCAACATAAAACAAAGCATTGATACCTAGCCATATAAATACGCCAACTGCCATTCCTGTGTCAAAATCTGGATCAGGTGATAGTTACTAGAGTCCAATATATTTTAATGAAAACAATTGTCCACATAGGAATTACCAAGAAAAACCATCCGCTTCATTGGTATATAAAAAAAAAAGAACACTCAACAACTTAAAACGAGATGAATGACTTGTTCTCTAGCTGAAAGGCCATTCTTAAACCGCAAGCTCGATTCGATTAAACTCCATGAAATTTCTACTTTGTCTTCTGCGGAACAAATGCAAATAAAGATGCACAGTCCTCAACATAAAACAACAACAATCGAAAAACACATCATCCACTACATTGAGAACAAACAGATGCAGAATTTGAAGTTGCCAAAATACATAATCCTACAATAACAACAACAACGACAACAACAAAAATTCAAGATTGGAGCAGTTCGGGCAATAGAAACAGCGAATTGGGAGGAGAATCTTACGGTGAAGATGTATCTATCGAGCAGGACTCTGGCGACGACGAAACCAACGGCAAAATAGATCGCGACGTGGAAATGCCAGGGGTGAGGGCCTGCATTATCGTTGGAAACGGAATCCATGGAAGCAAAGATTGACGACGACGACGACGACGACGACTCCTCCAATCGGAAATTGAGCTAGCGGCGAAGATCAGCCATTGAGACGAAGGAATCTCATTGAGAGAGAGATCTAGCTAGTTTGCCCTAATTCGCAGGGTTAACGGAGAGAATGAAGAGAGAGAAAGGCTGTTTTGATTGAGGCAGCAGAATGCGGAGAGAGAGAAAGAAAAAAAAAGGAAAGAAAGGAGGGAAAGGAAAGAGAGAAAGTGTGAAGAGAGAGAAAGGTTGCAACAGAAATGAAATGGTGAGAAAGAAAGAAAGGAGGGGTTGGGGTTGGGGTTATGGTTATTGAATGAATAATGAGAATGATCTTGTGTGTTCTTAATTTATTGTTCCCCGGATATCTTTGAATCTCCAAACTCACTTCTTCTCATGAGGCCAATGTGTGGGTCCCTCTACTCTTTGAACACGTGGCATTTAACTACTCCTTCATTTTTCTTTTTATTTTTTATACCAAAACCCTATTTTAGTCCTTAATATTTATTGTAAATTCTGTTTTGGTCCTTAATGTTTTGTAGAAGTTTCATAATTGGTCTCTAACTATTGAATGTGGTAATATCTCGGTCATTTCAAGTTTAAAAATGATGAAATCAGAGCTAAGGGTTGAATTTGATGAGTTCTTTCTTTGATCAATTAGGATCATCGACAAATAAAGTCAAACAAAGATGAAATCACGCCCGAAAATGGGTTGGTTGTTTAATAAATTTAGTAATATCTCTCTCATTTTAAGTTTGAATACAACGAAATCGAAGTTACAAGTTACTCTTGACGAGTTCTTTCTTTGTCTAGTTGTGATCGTTGACAAACAAGGTCAAATAGTACTTTGAAAGTTAATATTGATGTTTTGACCAAATTCACTTTTGGAGTACTACTTGTCCTCGTTTGTCAAAAATTCCAACTGGATAGAGAAAGAACTTATCAAGAGTAATTTGTAACTCCAATTTTGTTGCATTCAAATTGGAAGCAAGAAAGATATGACCAAATTTGTTAAACAAGTGAACCATTTTCGGATCCGATTTCACCTCGTTTGTTAATAACTTGAACTGGGCAAAGAAAGGACTCATCAAATTTAATCTGTAGCTCTGATTTAATCGCATTCAGGTTTTAAACGAGGGAAATATAATCATATTATAAACCAAAAAATGTTATAGACCAAAGCAGAATTTAGGGTAAACATTAGAGACCAAAATTGAATTTTGGCCTTTCTTTATTTTTTTACTTATCTGAAAGTAGCCATAGGCCCAGACGTATTTAATAAACCCAATATTCACGATCTCATGGCCCATCTCGCATCTCTTCATTAAATATGATAATAAATTAATAATACTGATTAATAAAAGCATATTTATAATTTAAAAGGGTAAATTAGTAATTTTATTTTTGAAACATGAAATTATATAATTCAATTCTTAAAAAATATAAATATAATTATAATGAATTTGATCATTTTGTTAAAGATATTAAACAAAATTTGATAATAAATATGATAGACTTTTATTTTAAAAAAATAAAATAAATAATTTATATTAAAAGATATATTTTTTTTATTAAAACTGAATCAATATTTTAGTGAATTGACTAAATTTATTGTAATTAAATCTTATAATTTTATCTTTTACTAACTAAATTGAGATATTTATTATATTTTAGTCCATATATTAAAAATACTGATTAAGATTAAAGGATGAACTTAATTTTTCTTTATCAAGCAATAAATGTTATATTAATCATGTTAGTCAATATGTGGCACGAGCCAAGTCATATATAGTCAAATCATGCACTTTTATATAACCACACGAGTATGGTCTAGTGGTTTTTCACTTGGTCCATTAATCAAGTGGTTGGAGTTCGAATCCCACCTTTGAGAATAGAAAGTCTTCTGTGGTCAATCGTTTACCCTTAAGTGGAAGACCTGTGACGTAAGGATTAGTCATTGTTCCCGACGGTGGATACCCTTGGTTTATACAAAAAAAAAATCATGCACTTTTATGTCTACTCTATTGTGAATTAAGGAAATAGAGTTTCATTCTTATTAACAACTATAATTTTTAGGCCTATTGTAAGTGCTTGATCCACTAACTAATATCAAAGCCAAATTCATGACTTGGATTTCTAGTGGGGCAATTGTTAAGAGGGATATTGTTAGTCAAGGTGTGACAACAATTGTCTCATGATGAAGATTCATGTATAGGATTAAGTCATAGTTGAATCAGGGCGTTTAGATGTTTGCTCTACTGTGAATTAAGAAAATAGAATTGTAATAACTATAACTTTTGATCTAGTCGTAAGCGCTTAATCCAACCGATAATGTTTAAATTATGTCGATATTATTAATTGTGAAACTAAATTGATTGCTATTACTTATTTTAAAAATTTAAATAAAAAATATTATTTTTTAAAAAACTAAATTATTAATTTATTCTAATAAAAACAATAATCTAATCAATCAATTTATATTTGAGGTTGAGACTAGTAGTATAGCGTAGGGTCGGACTTGTAGATTGAAAATATTATTGTTTTGAAAGATTTAAAAAAATGAAAATAATAATCAATAGTAGTAACTCTCGAACAAGCTCCAAATTAAATCTCTCATTTATGCAAAGATAAACTCAAGGATGAAAATTAGCTCATGGATCCTCTGACAATCAAGTTAATCTAAAATTCTTTAAGAGTATACATTAAAGAGTGACTTTACTTGAATAATAAATAGAATATATATAGGACTATTTGGAGGATAAATGTATCATTTCATTAAAGTTATCATTTTAGACAAAAAAAAAAACATAAAGTTATCATTGGTATTGACAAGAGTGAAATCGATTAGTGAGAGGAGAGAAAGAGGAAATAGTTTCTACTGATTGAGGAGACCACTTGATTATATATTGTATCAAAGAGTATCATTCTTTTAGTCTTACAAATAATATTGGTTAAAAAATATAATTTGTTGATCAGTTGTTTATTAAATACTTTAACTAATAATGAATGTTTAAAAATTGTCATTTGCTTCCGACACATCTACACTACAATTGACCTATATGTTCGGAACTCGAATTTCTGTTTTCTTTTTTTGTTTATTATCATTATTTAATTTTGGAAGGATTGTTTTTGTGAATGAAGTTGATAAATTATATACTTTGCGTAAGATGAAGGTAAGCAAATGCCAGGTGTACTGTAGAGTGTAGAGTAGAGTAGCGTGCAAGTGAAAGATGAACATTATAAGTAGACAATATAGCTAATCAATAATCATGCTTACTTCCTAGTTAACCATATATATTTCTCAATGAAAAATTGTATTTACTTAAAAAAAGTTATATTAGATTTTTAACATATATGATTAAATGTATGGTTAAAGAACAGAATGTCAAATTAAGTATATAAGATCAAACTTTCTTTTTCTAAATCTTTTTCAATTGCTTTAGGTTCAAACCCTAAACCCTAGGTGCAACAAAATTGGATTATCATTTTTTTTGTTAAAAGACAAAAAAAGGTGAAAGATCAAAACGATGTCACTTGAACCAAGGGACTTCATCTTTAACCTCTGTCGGATTTAGAGACTCCACCCGTAATAAAATCGGCTAAAAACATGTCAAAATCTATCGTTTTCTAATAGAATTTCAAGTAAAATTAGTCAACTTCAAAGTTTATAATGTCATGACTAATTTTTAATTCATGTACTAAATACTTATAAATAATATTAAACTTTGTGAATCCCAAATGTCCTTCACAAAGTGAGCTGTGATTGTCATGAACTAAAAATATGTTTAGATGGAATAAATTCAAAAGAAAAATAAAACAATTTTAACATTTGTTATTTAAAGTTTAAGTTTAATATTTGTTTTAATTTTTATATTTATTTTTATTCTTCCCACACCTCGGATGATTTATTGTTTGGTCAAGCACATATATTCTAAGTTAAGGGAAGACTAATTTTTGAAGAAGATTTGCTAAGATTCGTTTGTCCGTGAAGTTTATCATATTTATTTTAATTGATCAATCGTTATGCTGCCATGTCATCTAAGTTTATGAATTTTTCCAATCTTAATCCACAAAAGGCATTATTTAGTTCAAACTATTAATTTTATAACGAGTAAACTCCCAAACTGGTCCCCGAATTATTGGGTCGCTGACAGATTGGTCCCTGATTTATGGAAATTGACAAATAGGTCCCCGAATTTTACTAACGTTAGTCAAATTGGTCCCTGAAACCGTTAACTGCTGACGTGGCACGTTAAGTGCCACGTCAGCAGTTGGAAAATTAAAAAGAAAAGCCAACTGTGCGTGCCACATCAGCATTAATAATAAAAAAAATATTTCATTCAAAATTCAAATAGGTCCCTGAGTTATATTTTTATCTCATTATTCTCAATTTCCCCTCTTTTTCATCATCTTCATTCATTTTAGTCCCAAATCCTCAAAATAAAATTGTAAAATGTCCCAAAACTCTTCCAAACATTCCAGTTTAGTCCCAAATCCTCAAAATAAAATTGTAAAATGTCCCAAAACTCTTCCAAACATTCCAGTTTAGTCCCAATTCCTCAAAATAAAATTATAAAATGTCCCAAAACTCTTCCAAACATTCCAGTTTAGTCCAAATCCCCAAAATAAAATTGTAAAATGTCCCAAAACTCTTCCAAACATTCCAGTTTAGTCCTTAAAAGTATTAAAAACCCTAAACCCTAAACCCCAAACCCTAAACCCTAAACCCTAAGTCCTAAAATCCTAAACTCCAAACCCTAAAACCTAAACCCTAAACCCTAAAACCCTAAAATCCTAAAATTGTAAAGTGTCCCAAAATTCTTCTAAACATTTCAATTTAGTCCTTCAACTCTAAAACCTCAAACCCTAGAACCCCAAATCCCAAACCCAAAACTCTAAAACCCCAAACCCTAAACCCTAAAATCCCAAACCCCAGACCCTAAAATTCCAAACCCCAAACCCCAAAACCCCAAACCCTAAAATCCTAAACCCTAAACCCTAAAATCCTAAAATTGTAAAGTGTCCCAAAATTCTTCCAAACATTTCAACTTAGTCCTTAAACTCTAAAACTCCAAATCTTAGAACTCCAAACCCCAAACCCTAAAACCCCAAACCCCAAACCCTAAACTCTAAAACCCCAACCCCCAAAATCCCAAACCCAAAACCCCAAAACCCAAAACCTAGATCCTAAAATCCCATACCCCAAACTCTAAAGCCCTAAACCCTAAACCCCCAAACTCTAAAACCTCAAACCCCAAACACAAACCCTAAACTCTAAAACCCCAAATCATCAGAATTGTGACTGTACATTAAAGTTCAACAATTGTGACGTGCAACAGTATTATTCAAATCAGTCCCCGAATTTATCAAAATAGTTCAATATGTTAGACAAATTGGTCCTCTAATTAAATGAATAGATAATAAACCAAAGAATTTAGGGTATGGGATTTTAGGGTTTTGGGTTTTAGAGTTTGGGGTTTGGGGTTTTAGGTTTTAGGGTTTGGGGTTCAAGGTTCAGGGTTTGGGATTTTAGGGTTTGGGGTTTAGGTTTGAGTTTGGGGTTTGGGGTTTAGGGTTTTAGAGTTTAGGGTATGGGATTTTAGGGTTTGGGGTTTGGGGTTGTAGAGTTTAGGGTTTAAGGTTTTAGGATTTGGGGTTTGGAATTTTAGGGTTTGGGGTTTTACAATTTAGGGTTTAAGGTTTTAGGATTTGGGGTTTGGGATTTTGGGATCTAGATTTGGGGTTTTGGGTTTTAGGGTTTGGGGTTTGGGATTTTGGGGGTTGGAGTTTTAGAGTATAGGGTTTGGGGTTTGGGGTTTTAGGGTTTGGGGTTTGGAGTTCTAAGATTTGGGGTTTTAGAGTTTAAGGACTAAATTGAAATGTTTAGAAGAATTTTGGGACACTTTACAATTTTAGGATTTTAGGGTTTTAGGGTTTAGGGTTTAGGTTTTAGGGTTTGGAGTTTTGGATTTAGGGTTTAGGGTTTAGGGTTTGGGGTTTAGGGTTTAGGGTTTAGTGTTTTTAATACTTTTAAGGACTAAAGTGGAATGTTTGGAAGAGTTTTGGGACATTTTACAATTTTATTTTGAGGATTTGGGACTAAACTAGAATGTTTGGAAGAGTTTTGGGCCATTTTACAATTTTATTTTTAGGATTTGGGACTAAACTGGAATG
>QANZ01053211.1:851-23648 GCA_003254925.1 Chamaecrista fasciculata | reverse complement strand
TAGCAGTAACCTTTGGATGGCAAATTCGACAAATGGATGTCAATAATGCCTTCCTTAATGGCTATCTTCAGGAGGATGTTTTCATGAAGCAGCCTGATGGTTTTCGAGATACTCAGCGGCCTAATCATGTCTGCAAATTGGTGAAAGCATTGTATGGGTTGAAACAAGCTCCAAGAGCTTGGTTCGATAGGCTGAGAGACACTCTGCTTCAGTGGGGATTCAAAAATTCCAAGAGTGATGTATCTCTCTTCTTTCTCAAAACAGCTAAGTTAACAGTGTTTGTTCTCGTATATGTGGATGATATTTTAGTGACTGGTAACAGTTCTACTTTTATAGATTCATTTGTGCATAAGTTGAATACTTTGTTTGCTTTGAAAGATCTGGGTTCGCTGTCGTATTTTCTGGGTATAGAAGCTTGTCGGAGCAGTGAAGGGCTTCATCTGAGTCAAGAGAAATATGTTAATGATATTTTGCAGAAATTTAATATGAGTAATTGTGCTGCTGTTTCTACTCCAATGGTTACAGGAAGGAAATTTTCTGCTAGTGATGGGAAGCCAATGGCAGATCCGTATCAGTACAGGAAAGCGATTGGTTCCCTTCAATATTTAACGACAACACGCCCAGATATTGCCTTTGCTGTTAATAAATTGAGCCAGTTTCTTGCGAAGCCTTCTGATGTACATTTTGCTGGTGTTAAGCGGATTCTGCGCTACTTACAAGGAACAAAGAAAATGGGACTTCTCATTAAACCAGTTCACTCTTTTAAACTCACAGCCTTTACCGATGCGGATTGGGCAACGGATGTAGATGATCGGAAGTCAGTTGCAGGAATGTGTGCATATTTGGGAAACACTCTGATATCGTGGTCTTCAAGGAAGCAGAAAGTAGTTTCGCGTTCCAGTACAGAGTCTGAATACAGGGCGCTTGCTGACAGTGCTGCTGAACTAAAATGGTTAGTCTCTTTGCTTACAGAACTTGGTTTCCATCTCAAGCATCCTTCTATGATATGGTGTGACAATTTGAGTGCGAAAGCCTTAGCCACCAATCCGGTTCAACATGCTCGGAGCAAGCATATTGAGATTGATGTGCACTTCGTTCGCGATATGATTTTGTCTGGACAGCTTGATGTGCACTATATTCCTTCTGCCCTGCAGGTTGCTGATTGTCTAACAAAAGCCTTAACTCAAGAGCAGTTTGAGAAGAATAGAGACAAGTTGGGTCTGTGTCTAGGGCCGTCTAGTTTGAAGGGGAGAGTGAGAACATAGGGATAGTCTTGTAATTGTACATTATATTCATTATGTAAATGAGGGTATATAGATTGTATCTCTGCAGTACACGTGTATGGCTATTGTATACTGCTGTGTAATATGTAACAGAATTCATCCAGGCATTGCAATATATATAGTACCCTCTGGCATGATTTTAGAATCATCCAGAATTATTCCCTTTTCGGTTATACTCTCTTTCTATAGGAAATGGTGAGCTGAATATGCTGAGCTAGTGAAATAGGAAGTTGGTTCTAATTCAACTGTTCATTTAAATTGCATATGTTGAACACTTTGAGACTAGTTTCATCAGTAGCATTGAGATGATCATACACTCGGTTTCAAATTGGCACTAAGTTATCATACCAAAAAGAAGTTGTGACTTGTGGTCCTTGAAATTAAAAGAAGTTGGATATAATAAGAAGTATAATGCTGGATTTAATAAGAGTGACTTTCCTGGCCAAAGACAAATGTTTAAACTTCCATAGATCCATCTTAGAAAGAATTCTATCTCTTATTATATTGAAGTCTCTAATTTTAGGCACA
Source organism: Chamaecrista fasciculata (assembly GCA_003254925.1). Lineage (NCBI taxonomy): Eukaryota > Viridiplantae > Streptophyta > Magnoliopsida > Fabales > Fabaceae > Chamaecrista > Chamaecrista fasciculata. The sequence continues at coordinate 21,837 of QANZ01053211.1, read as the reverse complement.
ATCCCAATAGGGAAGCCAAGATAAGAATCCAATGAAAGTTTAATTAGAAGATTTAATACCTAAGGTATTCTCAATAGATTAAATTTCATCCAAGGAATTGTTAATTGAAAATTTCAAGGAAGACTTGTCATAATTAACAAGAAGCGCAAAGCACGACAGGAAAAAGAATTAAGCATCTTTTAATAGCTTCCAAACTAGATTTATCCATTTTAACAAAGAGTAACACGTCATCAACAAACAAAATATGTGAAAAATACACTTTTGTTGATTCTAAACGAGGTCTAATAATCATGATCAACTTCATGATTTATGAGAAGAGAGAACTTCCATACAAATAATAAATAAGGGAGACAATGAATCTCCTTGACTAAGCCCGCACTCAATATAGAAGGACTTAGAGAAGCTGCTATTAATGAAAATAGTATGTGTAACAGAGATGACAATGATAATTACCCCTTTAGAAGAGAATTGGAAAGCTTCAAGAGCACTTTCAAATAAATCTCAATCGAGCTAAGCCTTGAAAAGATCCAAATTTACTATCACCCAACCTTTTTTTTTCCTTTTTTTTTTTTGGTTTTTACTCAACTTAGAAACAATATCTTGAGCTATCACAACATTGTCTATCCCATAACTTCTAAAAACATCTCACCGTTTGTCCCAAACTGATTTCCATTTGTCCCATAACTTTACCCATATTTGCCACGTCATCATCCAACTCAGTATGTCAGATCATCTTTAGCAGCAGATAATGGATGGAAATCAGTATTGGGAACAATGGTGAGACGTTTTCAAAAGTTATGGGACCAAAATTGCAACAAAAAAAGTTATGGGACCAAATTGAGACCTTTGCCAAAGTTATGGGATCAAAATTGCAACGAAAAAAGTTATGGGACCAAATTGAAACCTTTAACAAAGTTATGGGACTAAACATGCACTTAAGCCTATATATATTAAAGTGTAGACTCTTTGAAGATGGACACTGACACGGACACGGACACACCGACACGTCAAATTCTAATAATTACATGACACGACACGGCATATATTTATATATATAAATAATTAAAAAATCATAAATTTTGATAAAAATTTTAAAAATTGCAATATCTATTCATAATATATGCTATATATGTCAGTTATTTTATTATTTATCATATTAAAGTCATAAAAATTGATTTTATATTTTGAAACTTAGGGATATGTGTCGTGTGGGTGTCACGTGTCTGACTCGGTGACACGTCTTCGAAATGAACTGTCCATACTTCATAGTGTAGACTTCATACATACAGACAAGTTTAAACATCTTTTTCGGAAGGAGAATTTTTGTAATTGAGAAATCATACATTTATCTCCATTTAAGAAAATTTCAATATCAAAAAATGAAATGCAAAGTTTCATTTTAAATTAGAAGATAATTTAACAGTTTTGCCTTTCAAAATTGTCTAAATACAGATAAATTCATATATGTCAATTTCAGATATTCGTATTCACTTTTTTTTTTTTTTTTTNATAGAAAAGTTGAGATTAGTTTGTACTTTGTTGACTATTATCTCTGCAACTTTTTTTTAATATATATAAATGGTACCTATAGGAAGGGATGGTTAGTTATCCAAGGGTATAATGAATGAATAGCTCCTAAGTCCTAAAAGCTCATTGAGAAGTAAATAAATTGATCACATATACTCAATATCTTGCCAGAATTTTAAAATCAATCATCCGTACTATATATAGATATGTCGACAATTCCAAAAAATTCGAAGTACCACAAACCGTGGTTGGATGCTTTTTTTTTTTTCTACAGAAGAAAAGTCCATTTTAATTTTATGGGTATGGCCAAGATATTTGGTCAATTCTAGTCCGTTTTAATTTTTAATTCATATATATATATATAATATTGATAAAAAATCATTTTACATGAGTTTATAAATTTATATTACTAAAAGGTTAAATTTAACATATTTATTGATTCAAAAAATAAATTCAATTAAAACTAAGGTATTTTTTTAAATTTTTTTGATTTAAAATTAATAAAAATTAAATATAAAATATCTCAATTTTTTTTGGGGCCTAAAAAGATACTTCAAATAGCAAGACTCAACAAAGTGTGCACTAACAAAAATAAACAAAAAGCAAATCAGCATCCGCAACAAAGAGTGCAACAGAACAAGAAAAAACAGTAAAAAAAACACAAAACTGCTACAAAGGAAATCAACTTATCCCACTCCTATTTGCAGCAACATTAGCAGAAATAATGGTAAGGAAGGAGGATGGTGGCCCTAAAGCCCAATCAAAATGATTCATCCCCTTTAAAGCATACTTGGCCAGCCAATCTATGACCTTATTCGATGATCTATCAGCCCACGAAACCTTAGTAAGAAGAGAAGCATTCAACAGACTTTTGATGTCATTGATTATAGGAGCACACTTCCAACCCACAACCGGAGAGGGCATATTCACAATATTAACAAGACCTTCACAATCTGTTTCAAAAAGAACGTTGGACATAGAGAAATCCAAAGACACATGTACAACTCTTTTTAAAGCTAAAGCTTCAGCAACCACGGCTGAAAGTGCAGCAATGATCAAATTAGAGGATTCGATTAAACAACTATCAGAGTCCCTAAAAACAATATCTACTCTCGCTTTGTTATCCTTCGTCACAAAAGCTCCATCCACATTAACTTTAACAAAGTCATGAGATGCAGGATTCCAAATATGTGCAACTTTATGTGAAGTAATAGTGTCATTTATGGAATGAGACCATCCATTTGCAATCCAGAATTCGTTAACAGCCACGAAGGCATTTTCAACCGTAAACACTGAATTCAGTCTATATTTCTCAAAGACTAAGACACATCTATCCTTCCATATATACCACCAAATCATAGTCATGACTGCCAAATTTATTTCATATGAAAACCTCAAACTCTAAACTCATATCAAGTCCAATTTTAGACTTGGATCAAATTCGGGAAAAAATTCATCATTCTAAATTAGATTAAGTTAAAAAATTTTTTATATAAGTACTTTTTATGGTAATTAATTTTGTTTGAAATATTATCAAATATTAAATTTAGACACTTTTTTAACATAAATTTGAATCTAATTTATCATATTATGAAATACTATCTCTTTTTTACCACTCTCAATTCCCATTCATGATTAAGCCAATTTTATCTAACCTATAAGTCTATAACTCTCATAATTTAAGGGCTTATTCGATTATTTTGTTATCATTATAAGCCAAACGCATACATGTACCTTTCTTTTGCCACTATTTCCTAAAACTTAACTTCTAGTAAATCTCATATAATAGTTACGTCTATCTTTGTTATTATTGATGAACATGACTTCCATGCTTGTGCTCCCTCACCTTTATTTCAGGCATTATTAGTATCTTGTCCCATCATCAATCAAATACAAATTTTTTAGCACTCTCATTTATGTTTTTACTCACTATACAACACTTTTCTTATATAAGTATCATATATATATTTTGAAACCCAATTTTATCGTATATTGTCTATTGACAACAACTTGAATTATAATCTATAAATTGATGCCTGTATTAAAAAAGAAAAATAGTGTGTAATTCATTAATAAGCTTTTTATTACGTACATGCATCCAAAAGAGGAAAATTAAAAATAAAAGAAAGCACTTGCTATGACAGAAACATGTAATATATAGATGCCACAATCCGAAAACAGAAGAACTTTTAATAACTAAAAATAATTAAAAAAAATAAATTTTATTGTTTTGGATAAAAGAAGGTATTACACTCAAGTTAATTATTATGCAGTAGGGGACCATATTTCTATTTTGAGTTTCTTAAGAAAAATTAACAAATTGCCGGATGTGATGGTAATGCAAACGGCCAAAACATTGGGAAAGAGGATAAAAAGTGTTGTAAGGTAGAAAATAATTTGATTCGAAATTCAATACAATGAATTTTACAAAAATCATTGTATTGAAATATCTTAAATAAAATAAAAATAATATAATTTATACAACACTAAGTTAAAATATGGGAACTAGAGTACTAGACTGTTACTTGTGCATGAATAGCAAAACTTTTTTATTTTTATGGGAAGAGGATATATAGTATACAAAGTGTGAACCCAGGAAGAAAATAGAAATATTTATTACTTATTGGTCACCCAACTTGTGAAGGGAAAATCTGACGCATTCGATTTACATCTGCAGATAATTATTATTGGAATAAATTATGTTTACAACTTTAATGAAAATAATAAAATCCGTACTTAATATTCCTCCTTCATTTTAGTAAGAATTAAAAACACCCCCTTATCATTACACAGCCCAATGATCGGTGCTATTACCAAGTGGAATTTACCATCTTGCCCATACCCTGTGAAACCACTTGTCTAATGTATCATGATGTATGTGCTATCAAGGGGTGAGAGAGACGACAGAGCCAGCACTTGAGACAAAAATGAATACTTTATAGTTTATAGTTTATACTCTAATATAGTATATAGTTAATGACTTTTCCATCCATATATATAGATAATTTAAAACATAATAATTAACATATTTTTAAATATATAAATCGCATGTATTTGGTGTTGGTATGTAAATAATAGTGTAAAAAAGCTAATTTGAATTTGTTTAGAATTTAATTTTCTTAATAAATTATTTTTTTAAAAAAAAAAAGAGTAGAGCATTGGTGAAGCCAAAGTTGAGAGGGAGAGAGAGAATTTTGAGAAGGTTTGATTGAAAAGGTAGATTGGCAGGCAGTGAGGAGAAACGGCCCACATGGAGGACGCGGTTAAATTGTGGGAGTTACAAAGTGCTTCTCTCTCTCTCTTTCAGACACACACAATAGTCATCCATGGCTAATACTACTACACTTTGCTCTCAAACATTAATTTAAAAAAGGGCACAAAAACTTAGTGTGGACTCTTGTTTGTTTCACCACCATCCTTCTCTCTCATTTTGCTCCTTCCTTCTCTTTCTCTCACCCTGAAATACAGGATTCAATTTCAGAGGCATTTGATGTTTTCCTTGTGTCCACCTTTTCTATTTCAATCCACCCCCCTCTTTCTCTGTCCCTGTCTCTCTCCAAGTTTGAGCCTTTGTCTTTAGGCTTCTTCACTCCTTTCTCTCTCCTCTAACGCCATAATCTTCATCCATCCTCATCCCCATTTCTTTTCTGTTTCTCTCTACCTTCTTTTGGGTTTTCAGTTCTCCTTTCTTTCCCTCTTTCTCAGATCTATAATCCCCTCTTTCTCATTGTGACTTCCTCTGCCTCCATTGGTTCCCAAGTCATGAGTAAAGAAGAGATTCTCAAGATACAGGTACTCACTCTACTCTATCATTTTCATCTTCTAGCTTTTAATTTCTTCTGTCTTGGGTTTTGGTTTTCGCTGGGATTGCTTTGTTTTTCATCTTTATTCATAATGAGATTTTCTTTTCCCTTTATTCTGTTGTGGATTTTGGGATTGCTTGTGCATGCAGAAATGTGTTCTTAAAGTAAATTTACACTGCGATGGGTGTAAGCAAAAAGTGAAGAAAATCCTCCAGAAAATTGACGGTACTATACTAAACTACTTCCATTATTCATCTCTATGTTTCAAACATTTGGATTCTGTTTCTGAAATACTGTGATTTCCTTTCTTCCACAGGGGTGTTCACCACCGAGATTGATTCGGAACAGGGGAAAGTGACCGTGTCTGGAAATGTAGACCCAAATCTTCTCATCAAGAAGCTCTCAAAATCCGGAAAACATGCAGAGCTTTGGGGTGCGCCTAAACCCAATAACAACAACCAGAACCACCTCGCGAACCAGATGAAGAACATGCACATCGACCATGGGGGTAAACGCGGCGGCGGCGGTGGAAATAACAAAGGCCAACAAAAAGGAAACGGCGGCGGCGGCGGCGGCGGCGGAAATCCACCGCCTAATCCCCAACAGATGCAGCAGCAGCAACAACAGCAATTTCAGCAGCAGTTACAGCAGCTGCAACAGCTTCAACAGATGAAGGGATTCCAAGATCTGAAACTGCCTCCTCATTTCAAGGAGATGAAATTGCCAGCTCAGCCGAATCCGAATCCGAATCCGAATCCCAACCAGAAGAACGTCAAGTTTAATCTGCCTGAGGAGGATGATTTGAGCGACGATGAATTCGACGATGACGAGTTCGACGACGACGAGGACTACGACGATGAGTTTGAGGACGAGATGGACGATGCACAACTTCCTCTCAACATGAACAATAAGCAGCCTCAGCCTCGTCCTCCTATGGCGAATAACGGGGCCCACATGATGATGAACGGAAATCATCCCGCCCTCATGAACGCTCTCAAGAACGCCAATGTCCCCGGCAACGGCAAGAAACCCGGTGGCGGCGGCGGCGGTAACGGAGGCCTTCCGATTCAGATGCCAGCTGGCATGATCGGTGGAAATGACGGAAAAAATGGGAAGAAAGGCGGCAGCGGCGGCGGCGGCAACGGTCAGAATCACGGCGGAGGAGGAAACAAGAACAACGGCGGTAAAAATGGAGGTGGGATGCCGGAGGGTAAAAATGGTAACAAGAACGGCGGCGGAGGCGGTGGTGGTGGTGGCGGCGGTGGCAATAATGGTAATAACCACCACGGGCACGGGGGTAAAAAGGGAAATCCGATGATGGGCGAAGGCGTTCAAGCTATGAACATGATGGGTGGTGGTGGGCATGGGCCTGGGCCTGGACCTCATCCAGGCATGCCCATGGGCCCAAGGGGTAACCCGAATATACCCATGGGTGGCATGCCCATGGGCCCAATGGGCAACATCCCAGCCGTTCAAGGCCTCCCTGCCGGAGCAGCAGCCGCCATGAACGGCGGAGGAGGCGGTGGAGGAGTATATTTTCACGGCGCCGGGCCCGAAGCGATGCCGGGAAATCCTTACCAACATCAGCAGCAGCAGCAAAATCAACAACAGCAGTATTTGGCTGCAATGATGAACCAACAGAGAGCAATGGGAATGGGAATGGGAAATGAAAGATTTCAGCCCATGATGTATGCGAGGCCACCGCCGGCAGTTAATTACATGTATCCACCGCCATACCCGTATCCGCCGCCGGATCCATATACCCACTTTTTCAGCGACGAGAACACTTCAAGCTGCAACGTTATGTAAAACTATATAATCCAAACCTTCAACACCATCATCATCATCATCATGCAAATGGTTTTTATTGTAGTTTTTCGTTTTCTTTTCCTTTCATTTATTTTTGTTTTTTTTTTCCCCTTCTAATCCTTTTAAGTTAGGGGTTCTCAATGATTACTACCATAGGGGAAGCCAGAAGCAAGTAATTTATAGCCTAATATTATTATTAATATTATATTTAAGAAAGGTTTAGTTTTGGGGGAAGGAAAGATGGGATGAATGCAATATGTGATGAAATGTGATCGATCGTCCCGGCTTAGGTTCTTTCTTTCCTCCATGGGAGATTAGATAAGATATGATGTCTATATATGTGTTTATATGTTGCAAACAGAAATAAACAAAAACTACTTTGTCTCTGGGAAAAGAGAGAATGGAGGAGTAAGAAAGAGGAAGGGAAGGATGGACAAAAAAGTCCAATTTCCTAGTGTTTGACCGTTGAAGCTTAATAATGATCATTGTGATGTGCGTCTAATTTTTGTAATACGGTGGCACGCATAACAATAAGAGGCCTTACATTAAAGAAATGGTAATGTGCTTAGGGGGAAATCATGCTTGTTTCTATGGTGGGGTGCACACTCACTTGCCTAGTTCAGTCTTCAATCAGTGTGATTTTGAATTTTTTTAAAGGGTGGAGTGTGGTGTGGGTCCTTTATCACATCACCGATTTTCACCACACACTAATATTATTACTCATGTTACTTAACTAGCAATTATAGAAATGATAAAATAATTGGAATGAGAGAGAGAGTAGTGACTAGTGTAGTGGAGTGTGTGTAAGTGTAAGATATTATTTATATACAAGATGGATATGGTGTGAAGAAAAATGAGAGAGTAGAAAAAAGATAGGATTTGACAGAGACAAAGCTATCTACTTTCATTCGGGAAATCTAACGGCGTTGACACTTTGGACACGAATTTTGGTGAGCGTCTAGTCTCATCATCAAAAGAACACATGGGTCCCACCTCAGCCTCTAATATGACTAATCATCATTATGATTATCAATCTACTATCATAATGATGGGTCCCATCACATTTGTCTCTAACCCAGTTTCACCTGAGTCATACTCCACTGGATCCCTCCCTCTCGTCTGAGATTTTGGTAGCCTGCATCAGCACCCACCATGAGTACTCTACTCTACTACTACTACACTCTTATTAAGTACTCTTATCTCACACGCTTCTCTCTCTCTCTACTGTATCCTGCTTACGCCACACACTGGCCTTAGCATTTAATGTGAGTTGTGGGGTCAGTCATCTCAGCTCAAGATCCAAAATTTTCTCAACCTGTTTGTTTGGTTACTAGTACAAGCTATTCTATTCATTCTCATTCTTTATTATTCATCTCATCCACACACGTGGCACCAGATCGACGGGAGACACACTAGAGGCTTGTATTTGTATGTATTAGACTGGAGACAGTGTTTGGATGTACGTACGTATGTATCAATGTATGTAATATTGGCGCAGAGTTAAATGAAGCAAACAACAACAAAACTGGATGTCACCATCGCTTTTGTACTACTCGCCTTCACCAAATGATTTCATACTTCACCATATAATATATATAATAATAATTAAAGCAGTTGCAAGTTGTAACGTTACATTCTATTAATACAATTCTCATTATGAACGTGAAGGTGAGGTTTTGACATTATATGTAGTGTTGCGCGCATACTTACATATTTGGAATGAGCAATTGACGCTTGTATGATTTGGGAGATTGAAATTGAAAGCCAAAATTAATTAGGGAAATGAGAAGTGTATGTATTTAGGTGAGTTGAGAGGGATGTGTGAAGTGGCACTTTAATTTATTCTTGCTTTTGTTGGGCCCATCTTTTGTATGTATGTTTTGACCACTTTCAAACCCTTGACACTTTTCATGGGGACCCTTCTCTTTTCAACCCTATTGCTTCCCCACTCACATTTCATCTTTCACCCACCTATCTATTTTTTGGCTGATTTTTTCTAAAGAAAAAAAAATTATCTAATTTATTTTCTCTAGCTTCTAATTAACTTTGACAAATATCCTCAACTTTTAACTTTATACATATATATATACACACACATTTTAGCGGGTATTTATAAATTATTTTGTTATATAGCTTAATCTTTTGAAAAATTAAAATATCTTATAGGTAATTGTGTTAAAGAGTTTAACTTCTTTCTTTTATAAGAATGCTTCTTATTAACCACTTCAAAGTTATTGTACAAGTACAAAAGCTAAAAATTCATTTTGCATATATTTTTAAAATAAATCATGGTATATATATAACACTAGAGTCTAGACTATATGTACACCCATAGTCAATTTTGACCAAAATTTTACTATGGTAGGAGGCTAGCTTGGACCACCATAACCTATGTGACTTTCATCACAACTAACCTTCATCTCTTGTCCGTACATGATCATCACTCCTAAAAATGCCATTATTGGAATCATATAAACCATCCACATTGTTTTTTTTTTTTTACACAATTTAATCAATTTGACCCAATGTTTTACAGTCATATTGATCCATTATTTGTGTAATAATTAATTACTTGTCTCCACACAACTAGAAATTAATAAGCGCACTTAAACAAATCAATTATGTATCATTAATTCATATACACAATTCATCATTAATCTTCCACTCATGGTTGATCACAATCACAAACAGGAAGAAGCCATCTTTGAAAATTATGTTGCTTTGCTTTGCAAACAAAGGGAAAAAAAGAAAAAGAAAATGGTGAAACATGAATGGAATTAAAGCACAGACAGTAATAATGGAGGCATTGTGTGAAAAAGGATTACAAACTAAAAAGGCGTTTACACTTTCTTATTGCAAGATCCTATGAAGATCAGATAGCTAGCGAAATTAAAGAAATACATTGTTTTCAAAATTTTTTTAGAACAGGAAGAAAAAAATCTAAATGTTTAATATTCTCTTGTGGCCATGTTATGGTCTGCATAAGTGAGAGCGAAGATTAGTTCTAAATTTTTTAATACCTAAACAAAAATTATTTTGGAAAGCTGGATTAATTATATTAAACCCCAAAGTAAAAAAGAATTGAAAGTTGAAACAAGAAAAAGCTGGTGATAATAAGCTGTTCATTGAGGACTTTTGCAGTGTGTACACATTAATATGTTAGTTCACGTGCCTTTGGATTTGGAGACATGATAACATGAAAACAAATGATTATGATTAATTGGATAAAGTGATCGAGTATAATTAGTGGAAAAAGAAAAGAAATGAAAAGAAAAAAGAAGAACAATCCTACAACACAAGGTTCGAATAATGATTTTTAATTAGTTGTATGGTGGAATTTTAATTAATTAAATTGTATGTAATATTTTAGAGCAAGAGGTTTAGTAGTTGGATCGATGTTGGTAAAATAATGTTTTAACATTAGAGACCAAAAAGCGAGAAAAGTATGATGCTTGTTTTGATGTTTTGTGCTTTTGTGTTTTGTAATGCAATGTCAAATTCTTGAGTTCTACTCCACGTACTGTCGTCTTCCCTCACAAGGTCTAATCACTGCTTTTTTGACATTAGCAAATTAAAATTTGATCCAATGCATTTAAATTAAAGATAACCTAAATTTCAAAATATTAACTGTGGAAAAAGAGAAATCATGTTAAACCTATCAGATCTTTTCACTTAAAGTCTGCAAACCATAATATTTCATCTTTTAAACAAGGCAAAAGTATTAATTTTGTCCCCAAACTTTACACCAACTGTCAATTTCATCCCCAAACTTTTTTTGCTGTCAACTTCGTCCCCAAACTTTAAACCAACTGTCAATTTCATCCCCAATATTTTTTTGCTGTCAATTTCGTCCCCAAACTTTACATCAATTGTCAAATTCGTTCCGATCTTTCACATTTTCGTCAATTTTATCCTTTGACTAACTTCTTTTAATAAATTAACAACAGACTGCATCTTGTTTTTGAATCTAAGTTAGGATTTGAGTTTCTTTTTCTATCAATTTTACATTATATATCGTTGACCACATAGATCCTGTCATTAATATTTAGCTAAAGTAAGAGCAAAGGATAAAATTGACCAAAATGTGAAAAATTAGGGACGGAATTGACAGCAAAAAAATATTGGCGACGAAATTGACAGCATGTGTAAAGTTCGGGGACGAAATTGACAACAAAGAAAGATTGGGGACAAAATTGACAGCAAGTATAAAGTTTGGGGACGAAATGGGTACTTTTACCTTTAAACAAAATTCAAACTCGTGTTTGAAAATCACTTTTATCATCATCGTCTTAATTTTCAATTATGATAAATTCAATATAGAAGATGGTGTATATATCTACAGAAGATTCACCAAGCTATTAATTAACTTCTCGTGAGAGTATCTCTAAGCTGCTAAGCATGAGACAATTTTCATGTCTAATTTAATTGAATTAGGGCTTTTGAGTAACGAATGAGTATTTAAGAGATTATTACATGATTAAATGATCATAAATATAATAAGACATCGTGAAGAACACATATTCTACAAATATAAGATAATGTTCTCAATTAGGTTAGAAATTCAAATTGGTCCCAAATATATGGGGTAGATTTCAAATTGATCCTAAATCTTTCATCAACTTTGATCTTTCTCATATGGACAGAGCAATACCAACATAACATCACTATAAATCTTTCTCATAGTATTACAATTGTAGGATGGAACGTATCATCATAATTTATCAATGATTTATAACATGTGTTATTAGGGTATATATTAAAGTTTCTTCTGATTGATTAGTAGAGCATCTCATATCTTGAAATCTATGAAAAATCATTTAAAAGATAATTTTTAATGTTTGAAAACTCACTTGACCAATAAAAATATATCATCTCTAACTAGAAATATATATGTTCTTTTTTTTTTTTCAAAAAGTAGTTAAATTAATAAATAGAAGAGGGGGAATAAAAACAAAAACAAATGAAAAGCTTGTGTAGAAGTTTGATTGGTTGGTTGGAAATTGGAATGGGCAGGTAGGGTCCAAGAGATGCCAAATTAATTAAATTGCACAATGAAAGAGGTCACATGGTGGGAGACATGCAACGAAAAATCTGGTATTTTGATCAAAACACAAGTGGGTTCAGTGATTTACCACCAAACCCCTTTAATTTCTTCTATTACCTAATTCATTTTTAACCCCAAATTAATATATATAATAAAATATAAGCACACACTTTCATATATACTTCACATTCCAAATAGTAAGTGAAGCACTTCTTCGTTGCTGAAAAGCCCATTAATAGCGACTTTCGAAGCTCAGATTGAGTCTCAAGTAGCAACCCACCTGCAGATTTTATGTGGTTCTTGTAATGCTTTTGTTAAATACTTATAATATATAAGAGATAAGGTTTATTATTTTATATATATCTAAAAAATATATAGAATGAAAACCCAAGGGCTTTGTATTGGTGGGTTTTGTGAGCTTTTCTACACGTGGAGAACTAGCTAGATCCACAATCATTCAAGTGCTCAATTATTTTAGTAAAAGTAACTCGTGCTTATCCTTTTTCTTTTTTCCGTTAATTCTTGGAAAGCTTCAGCAATCTAGCTAGGTAGTAAAGTATATTAAGTATATGTTAATGGCTTCGGCTAAGTATATGAATCGAAGTTATTATATAGCTTTTGATTTATTTTTGGGTTTAAACTTTAAAGTGCTTTTGATTGTGAAACAATGAACGTACTTATAGTTTAATCCGGTCTCATTTTGGTACTATATGTGATTAAAAAATTATCATTCTATTTACTTGTACACTATAGTTTGCACTATTAGCAGTTTGATCAATACATGTGATTTTATTTCGTTAATTTTTAATGGTATATGTCACGTGCCGCTTACCTGGCTCAGCAAAAAATAAACAAATTTTGGTCCTCAAATTATGATAACAAATTGGAGATAAATTTGTGGTTAAATTTTATCTCTAACTTATAACTAAGAATAACGATGGAAACTTGATAAAAATCATATTTTAGAGACCGAAATGGAACAAATGTAAAAGCTTGAGGATAAACATGGAAAAAAATAGTTTTATGGCCAAAGTGAAACTTACCCTATAATTTGAGAACCAAAATGAGTATTTAACCTTGGAATATAAATCGATGGTTAATTAAGATGCAAGAAAAACCAACATTTAAGATATAATAGAAACTGACGGTTCATAAAAATGTAATAGATTTTGCCACATCAATTATATGTGACATTTTTGTTAAACTTAACATAACAAAATTACTAGTACTCTAACTACTAATAGTGCAAACCACATATATCCAAAATGACATTTATTGAACATAACACCAAAGCGAGATGGAGCCAAATTACATGTTTAGTGTAATTTAACTTAATTCTAATTCTAGGACTCATTTGATCTAAAGAAATATATAGAAAAAAGTGTAGAAAATAAATTAAAGTTGTAGTAATATTTGTGAAGTGTTGGTGTAAATTAAATAGATATGGCAGTGGATCAGGCCAAAATAAATATATATGGCAGTGGACAGTGGCAACTAATTTGTTGGCATTGCGGCAGAAGATGATAGCGGCAGGGCCTGTTGATCACTGGCTTTCATGGGGGGCTATATAATATAATATTTGTTTTGTCGTGATAAGTTTGAAGACTACGAAGTAAACGAAATGTAAAATAAATAATAAAAAAGAAAGAATATAATGTTAAACATAAACGTGATGTATGTAAGTAAATAGTAATAGAAAATTATAGATATAGTAATTAAGAGGAGTGGTTATAATAATTAGAGTGAAGCGTGAGGGTAAAGAAATGAGAGAAGAATGTATTGTAATGAGAGAAGAATAAAGAGAAAGGTCAAACGTTGAAAATAGAGGAGAGAGAGAGAGAGAGAGGAAGGAGAGGAAATCAAGGTTGAAAGCACAAAGAACAAAGCAAATAAATAAGATACTGGGTGTAGCGAATCACATGGGAGCCATTCATCTTCGTCTCGCCGCTCCATATATGATAAACAAGTGCTTGGGAAAAAAAGATATATATGATATACAAGTATTAAAAGATATATAATGATAGACTCAATAGCCCAAAAAAAATTAAATGATATATTTTTTATTGGTCAAAGTCCTATTTTAGTCCCTCATAAAATTCTGTTTTGGTCCCTCAATTTTTTTCATTTCATTTTAGTCTTTCATGTTTGCTTAAAGTTCTGTTTTGGTCCCTCAAGTTTTTTTTGTTCAGTTTTGGTCCCTCAAATTTTTAAAAAGTTTCATTGTTAGTCCTTGACTCTTTTCCATCAACTTTTTTTGTCAAAAAAAGAAAAAAAAAACTATCTTTCATCTCCTAACAATTTTACTCTTTTACAAAAGAGAAAAACCTTAATACAAAAGAGCAAAATTGTTGGGAGATGAAAGTTTTTTTTTTCTCTTTTTTTTTACGGAAAAAATTGATGTAAAAGAGTCAAGGATTACGGTGGAACTTTTTGGAAACTTAAGGGACAAAAAGAAACTTTGAGCAAACATAAGGGACCAAAATAGAACGAAAAAAACTTGAGGGACCAAAACAGAACTTTGGGAAAACATGAGGGATCAAAATGAAACCAAAAAAACTTGAGGGATCAAAACAAAACTTTTAACAAACATGAAGCATCAAAATAAGACTTTGGCCTTCTTTATTAATTCATTAAAAAGGCTAATAAGTATATCATTTAGTTATTTTAGAGTTTGTTTACTCTAAAATTAATATTAAAAATTATTATATAAGATCTATGTCAGTCATAATCTTTTAACAATTTTATAATTGAAAATTATAAAATAATTTATATGAAAAGATCTTATTACTATAAATAAAAAAAATGTCTTTTCTTTTTAAAGAATGAGTTCAAATATACTAAGAATAATTTTTTTTTTTTTATTTTCTCTTATAGTCCGTAATTAAAAAAAAGGTTATTTTTTTTCTCAAATGCTTAATTATTATCAAAATTGATACATATACATATATATTTCCACAAAACCCCATCTCTCCTTAAATTTCCGAGGGACTTGTGTTCTCTTTACTCAATGCAGAACTATATACTCTATATTTTATAATAATATATTCTACTGCCAGCACAAATTTTCATCTTTGTTTTAGGCATTTTAGCTTGGAGTTGAATGGTTTATTAATATTAAATCTCAAATTGAAGGTGAAGCCACTAGCCCCGAAGGTGGGTTTTTGGTGCCATCCCTTTGTCACCCTCTTCCATTTTTTTTTTATTGATTTCCTTGGCTAAGATCGTTCTCTTCCAATTTAATAATGCAGTTGCTACTATCAACTATCAAGAGCCAAGCATGCATGCACACTATAGATATATAGGATGCACCACATACTATTAATAATTACGCACCCATTATTGATTATACCTACCCCTTATATTAATTAATTAGTAAAGATTTTCGCCCTTCTACAATTTATCAAAACAAATCTTATGTTTACATTTTTAAAAAGTGAATTGAACTCACCACCAGTATCAATCCAAGAGTGCATAAATTATAGAAAGAGCAAAAAATTTTAGTTAGTTTTAAATAGAAAAAAGTATAGTCAATACATATAAGAAAAAGATGGAGACGTGTTTAAATGGGTCTCAAATATATATCTCTAAATTTATTTTAATTCAAAATGTTTCAAAAATTTTATATTTATCATAAATAAATATAGTTATTCACTTTTGATATCCCAAATTAGTGAATGTAATTATATTTTGTTCGTTTTAAATTTTTTGAGACCAATTTTCTATAATTTTACACTTTTTGTTATAAACTCAATTTCGAGATTGATTTGACTTTATGTGATGACAATTCTAATTGAGAAAAAAATTATTCGTTAATAGCAGCTCATAACTCCAATTTGTCATATTTAAATTTGAAATAAGAGAGATATAATTAATTTTTCTTATTTGACTATAAAATAAGTGACCTATTATGAGGATTCAATTTAATCTTTTTTATTAATAACTTCAATATAAAAATATTTTTTTTGAAAATTTCTTATGCATGTTACTTTATGGATTCTTTAAATATTTTAATTAAAAAAATTTCAATTTATAATTAATTGTGTTAAGAATAAGTTCTTTTCTAGTTATTAGAAAAATATATTTCTAAAATTCAATTTTAAGAAAAAAGTGAGTGAGGGCCAGGGAAGGTCTGGAAGAACCTAAATCTTTTGCAGTGTATAGAAAAGAAGAATTAGAAAAATATGATGTGAATTTTATTGACATTTTCTTTCTCAAATTCTTTCTTTTTCTTCTCTAAATTACAATAAGCAAAAGATTCATTTCCTCTAAAAGAACTCGTAGAGGGAAAAAGAGAGAATATACATACTATTATGTGGGTCCTACTCAAGTGTCAATGTATAAGTGTCAGAATGTGAAACTATGAAAGCTAGCGAGGCACATACACAATTACACACACAGTAGACGGGGGACAGATATGTTTATATGATAAATTTTTCTTTTTTTTAAAAAAAAAAATAAGATATAGATGAAAAAAATTAAACTAAAATTATTCTTGATGTCCTCCTAAAAACACGAGATATATAGTTTCAAACTTTGAATTGTGGAAATTGTATGCACTTTTTTATGTATTTTAAAAAGATAAAAGAAAATATAAGTCTCATATACATAGTGCAAAAAATTGGACCGGCCATTAAACCGGTAAAAGGCTCGGGTCACTAGTTCAAGGGTTCAACCGCTGGGTCACTGGTTCAACCGGTTGAGCCGGTTTACTTTAAAAAATACATTTTCAAATATACATATTTATCAAATACACATTAATATCTTATAATAATTTAAATATAAAGTAAAAATTAAACATTTTTTTTTTGCTACCACGTAAAACTTAAACATAACCATAGGTCCATCACATATAATAAGTGTCAAATATTTAAGTCACACTACATAAAACTTAGGGTAAATTACTATTTAGTACCGTGTGATTTTAAAAATGACAATTTGGTACCTTGTGGTATTCTCCATTAACACTTTGGTACCATTTGAAGCTATTTTGTATTTTTAACCATAAAAGTTTAAAACTAAATTTAAAAATTGAACATCTTATAAATTAATATATATTGTTACAATTTTATATGTTTTTTAGTTTATTAAATAATAAAAATTCCATGGCACGACAAATACTATATTATAGGACATTTTCGTTTCCCAACTTTGAAAATCCCACTTCGAGAAACAATTAATATATTACACAGAATGCAATATAATACTAATAAGAGTTAATGGTTCAGTGGTTATTTAATTTCTTCCTCTTGTCAACACTAGGCTTCGGGTTCGATTCACCACAAGCACAATTTTGCCAAAATCTAAATCATGTCCGGTTCATTGAGGGCGGGTTACTGTTGGGTTAACCGGTTTAAGCAAAAACCCAGGGGTCAGACCGGATTAAGGGCGGTTTGACTGCATAACGGTCCAAATACCTTGATCGGACTGGTTTGCCTCCCGGTTCGGCGGTTTCCGGTCCGGTTCTTCAAACTATGCTCATATATTAATTATTTTGATAGAATTCACACTTTCTCTTTTTATTTTTTTTTTATCTCTCTAAATGCACAAAAGAATATAGAAATCAAATATAGAGGATCCAGATCCTACCCTCAAAGTTTTATTTGGGTCAATTGTACTCACAAAGTATGAGGTTAGTTTCAATTGTACCCCAAAATATTTTTGAGACAATTATTCCTCAAATTTTTTTTTTATGTCAATTGTACCCCAAATTTAAGGGTACAAGTGAGACTCACCCTATACTTTGGAGGTACTAAAATGCCAAAGTGGTCTTTTATATATGGAGTAGATTTCAAATTAGTCATTTTTCTTTCATTTATTTCAAATTGGTCTCATAAATATTGAATATTGCCATATTTTTCTCATTTTGAGCTCAAATTCGACAACTTCAAAGCTACAAGCTCTTTTTGATGAGTTTTTTGAGATCATCAACAAACAAAGTTAAATTGAGTCCCAAAATTGAGTAACTTATCTCACGGTAAAACAAATGAAATAGTCATATCTTTTTAGTTTCAAATTCGAATACAACGAGTTTGAAGTTATGTGCTAACTAATAATGAATTCTTCTTTGATCAGTTAAAATCACTAATAAAACAAAACAAAAAAATAAAATCGACTTTCAAACATAGGTTTGGCACCAATTTAAAATATAATGACAATATATCAAATCAATCTAAAACAAATAAAAGATTAGGGACTAATTTGAGATTTAGGCTAATTGGAAAATTATTATTATTTTGTGATATAATAATAATAATAATAATAATAATAATAATAATAATAATAATAATAATAATATTGGACTACTGGTATTGGTAATGGTATTTCCGTAATTCGACTTCTGCGTGGTGTGTTTGCGTGCGTTGTCCTGTTGCGAGATGCGCATACAAGATACTCCATTGCTGACCAAATGAATTAGGCTCTTGATCGACTCAACAATTTTATTAAATAATTTAGGATGGGATTAAAAAAATTGTTAATTTTCCAATTAAAATTTCTATAATCCAACTTTAGTTTAAATAGCCTCAAATTGAGATATGTTCAGATTTTATTAAGACTTACTCTAATTATTTTTATCAAAAAATGTATATAAATGATTTTAATATAATTTTTTAAAAAATCAAGATAAATATATGATGCAAAATAAAAGGCAAAAGACATTTTTCAAAGATTTGAGGTCAAATCCTTTTGAAGAGAGAGGGAATAATGTGAAATACTTAGTCAAAAGTTCATTGCAAATAATGTTGAAAATGTAACTTGAACAATATGGGTTGAAAGATAAGTTGAACAACATGATTTGGGTTCAAAGACTTAAATTTAAAGAGCTTGGACCAATGGCTACACATATGAAGACTCATTTGGGCCTCAATATTCATATTTTGGGTCAAATGGTGCGAACCCATAAGGGAAAATTCCACGAACTCACCACTAAATTGAAATATACAACCCCAAAAAAGCTATAACCAAATGCCTGGCGATCACACTTGAACCCTTGAACTCGAACAGACAAAGACCCGAAGTGTTAGAAGATGCCACCCAGATGATCAAGCCTTGATAAGTATGTTAGTTCTGTGAAGAACCCTACAGAGAATCCACTCTTACAAAGTTGGATAAACCAAACTCACAAATATCATAATATCAAATCTGAATTACAAAAGAGTTAATGGAGTAATACTCCATGAGAAAAGAAACCCTAATGGGTCATGAAAACATAAACCTAACCTAATGGACTTTTTAACATGAAACTCAACTAATTAAAATAATAAAGTTTATTTAAATGTCTTAAAATATTGATGAACTTCAAATGACTTAGCCCAAAATTAATAAAATTTGCACTAAAATAAAACACAAAATAAAAAAAATATTTTAAGCCCAAAACATTATTATTTGGGCTCAAATGAGTCTTCATGTGTAACCTTTGGTTAAAACATTTTAAATTCAAGTCTTCGAGCGCACATCATGTTGTTCAGCTTATCTTTCAGCCCATATTATGCAAGTGACATTTTCAACGTTATTTGCAATGAACCTTTGGCAGGGATGACAATTTCTTTGAATATTTAGGGTACTCGTCCATATCCGTCCGAAAAAAATATTCGATATCAATCGGATAGGGTACGGGTATTGAAAATTAAATATTTTTTGGATATTGGGCGAATATGGATATTGACCTCGGATACCCTATCTGTTGAAATGAACGGATAGTTAGGGTACTCGATATCCAATACCTTATTACCTATTTAATTTTTATATTTTATATTCAATTTAATATTTTATATATAATTGTTTAAATTTAACTAATTATTTTGTATATATTTTTTATATAATTATTTTTTTGTTATTTTATATTTAATTTTTTATATTAAAAAAATTAAAATATAAATCAATAATAATTTTATTTATTTATTTTATTTGATGAATACTGGATATCGAGTACTCGGTGTATCCAATGTATAAAATAAGATATCATACCCATATGTGTATTTTTTTTTCCGAATATTTCGGGTACCAGATATTGGATAGGGTATGGATACAGATATTAATTTATCAGATACTGATATAGGATATGGATATTAGTTAAAATAAACAAATACGAATAGGGACAATGACAAAACCATCGGATACCAACCTATTATCATCCATAACCTATGATTAAGTATTTCACATCATCTCTTTTCTTTTCAAATGAATTTGAACTCAAATCTTTAAATCATAAATACCCTTATGTAAGTTACTTTAAAAAAAAAGTTGGAAGGTCCATATAGATTCCTAATAGGGAAGGGTCGGATTAAATTTTTTAACCCATTTTAAACTCAATTTTTTTTAGTTTGTCTCTTATTAAATTGTGGCTCTTCAGATAAATTAGGCAATCCTGACAATTCTACCTAATACATATATACTACTACTAGGGGCTTTGCGTGCCCTAACGGGCACGCAAATATGTATGTAAAATAAATAAAGGACGAAATTGTTAACTTAGTAAAGAAAGAGAGACCAAATAGTAAATTTTATTTTATTTTTAATTTCATAGACTATAGTTTTAAACATGGACGACCAGAAAGGGGTGGAACCATATAATATAAGATTATTGAGTAAACTCCCAAACTGGTCCCCGAATTATTGGGTCGCTGACAGATTGGTCCCTGATTTATGGAAATTGACAAATAGGTCCCCGAATTTTACTAACGTTAGTCAAATTGGTCCCTGAAGCCGTTAACTTCCCACGTCAGCAGTTGGAAAACTGAAAAAAAAAAGAAAAAAAAAAAAAAAGCCAACTGTGCGTGCCACATCAGCATTAATAATAAAAAAA
>QANZ01053196.1:71895-111375 GCA_003254925.1 Chamaecrista fasciculata | reverse complement strand
TATTTTTATTATCCTTCTTCTTAGATCCAGTCTTCGAATCAGGAACAGTTTTAGCAGAATTATGGAATTTAGCAGCAAGAGCACTAGCTTCAGTTATAACAGAAGACATGCTAGCACCAGATTTCTGAGTTTCTACTCTAGAAACTATAGAATAGACCTTGTTGAATGATGGAAGAGGATCCATCATTAACACATTGCTAATAACAGTTTCATAACTATCATTAAGTCCCATAAGAAACTGCATAACATGATCTTCATTATCAGTTTCATCATTAAATTTTTGTGCATCACACTTACATCCTGAACAAACACATTTATGTCTAGGTGCTAAAGAATGTAATTCTTCACATAATTTTTGAAGATTGTTCGAGTATATAGCTAAAGAATCAGATCCTTGTTTAATACTAGCAAGCTGTCTCTTAATATTGAGTATTCTCAAACGATCAGGTTGACCAAACTTTTCCTCTAAGTCTAACCAAAGTTTACGAGCAGAGGAAGTGTAAACATAGGCATCAGATAGATCTTTAGACATAGAATTGAGTATCCACGAGGTTACCATAGAATCAACATGACTCCATTGCAGAAACAGCTCAGACGATTCATCAGCAGGACGTAAACGAGTTCCATCAACAAAGGATAGCTTGTTCTTGGCATTCAACGCAATACGCATCGAATGTCGCCAAATCGAATAGTTAGTGACAGTCAATGGATGCGAAACAAGTTGTAAACCCGGATTATCTGAAGAATGCAGATAAAACGGATCTTTTCGAGAAGAATTCTCAGAAGCAGCTTCTGTACGAACTTCAGAAGCAACAGGAGCAGGGGAAGTTGAACTCGCAGCATTCGCCATTTGAAAAACGAAAGAGTAATGGATCAAAGTTTTTGCTCTGATACCATGTGAGGACTAAGAAATCAGAGAAAAATTTACTGAGTAGAAAAGTATATATGAGTAAAATGAGTTGTATTTTATTAATGAACAAAACGTGTTTATATACAAGTCACAAGGACTGAAATGCTGATAACAGAAAATGAAACTAATCCTGAACTAACTCTGAGCTAACAAACTGACTCTAAGTAATAATCCTGTACATTTGCAACTAACTGATTAATTTACACCCAAAATAACTAACTGCCTATATACATGCTTTTCAATTTAGTCCTATGTTACACTTTTAGTCCCATATTATAAGGTAAAAGGGGACTAAAATTCCCAACAAAAAAAAATCATAAAATATATTCATGAACTAAACCAGTCGCATTCTCACATACCAATTAAATAAAAAATTGTTCACTTGACTTCTCCTTAGTCTAATAATGTGTGCACCTCTGGATTGGAGAATATTCTCTAATTGAAAGCCAACTTCATTAATTTAAGGTTAAAACTTTAAATTTGTTCCAAACCTATGACGTAGATTTTAAATTTGGTCATAATATTTTATTTGTTTTAGATTAATTCTACATGCATGTTTATTTAATTTCTCAAATTAGTCTGAAACTACTCAATATAGTTATATCTTTCTTATGTGATAAATTTGGGAATACCAGATGTGTTTGACAAGTACTCTCTTTATCCAATTGAGAGTGTAAACAAGCAATGTTGAATTGGAACTATGTATTAATTTTAATTCTTTCTTTATTCGATGAGTTGAGAAATGAAATGAAACTGTGTCCCAAAAATAAGTTAGGACTATGCTTCTAGGATTTTTCGTCTAGAAGCTAGCTGCTAACACAATTCAATTTCCTGGTTCGATGCTTATTCTACAAGCTAATCAACGTCTTCATCTATTTTTAATGAAGCCCGCAAAAGTAAATCAATAAACAAGAAAAAGTCAGAATCTGGGGGCTACACCCTCCGGGGAAATCAATAACAGTGGATCTGAGTTTCAAAATCAGATGAAGGGGTTGATAAATTAGAACAAGGTGTTAAATACAGAGTGCTGCTTGAATGGGTATATATAGATTCGAAAACAGAGCAATGGTAGGTCGTGAAGCACTCAAAGTAATTAATTGAAAGACAATAGTAAAGTAGTAGAGTGTGTGTCATATATACATAATTACATATCTATATCATTCTATCATATTAAGAAGATGAGGTCGATTTGGTTGTTGGGTATGGTGATGATTGTGGCAGCTGCTTTATCCTTATCATCCCATAATGTAGTGGAGGCTAAGGATCATGAAAATGGGGCATGTGGGAAGTTCAGCAAGGAAAGAATATTAACGCACGTGCTTCGTCATTGTAAGAAAGCAGCTGCTGACATGGCAGTTCCGGTGTCGGAAAATTGCTGCAAAGATCTCCACAATGTGCCACTGCCTTGTCTCTACGCCGTCGTGCACTCCGACGCCTTCTACAAAGTAGGCATCAATCCCCAAATTGCCCTCACCATCCCCAAACGTTGCCATTTTGTTCACCATTAATTAATATATTACTCAACTCAAACTCACTCCACAACATACACAAGAAGAAGAAGGAGTTATCAAGTGCATGCCACTGTATGTGTCTACCCTTAATAATATGTGAACCCCATATATAATTAATAATGAGAGCTCACTCACTATATAGAGCAGCTCCTTTAGTTTTTATCATTACTTACTGTAATCTGTAATTGTAATACTAATAAGACGTGTACACTCCTCTTCTAATAAATGTCAAAACCTATCATTTCATTTGATTCCAGGGAAATCTATATCACTTTCATTGGACTGGATAATGCGATTGATTCTTCTGGTCCACTCACTGTTTATTTATTTATTTTAATCTTTCCGTTGAAAATTGACGACAAAACTGCGTGCATGGAGCGTGTCATTCTCGTTCAAAGTTTCACCAATCTAGTTTTCCCACACATGCTTGCACTTAGGGATGATCAAAATACCCATATTCGATGGGTACCCGCAAATTTTACCCGATGGGTTTGGGTTTGGGTTCGGGTAAAAATAAACGGGTACGGGTATGGGGATTTACCCATTCAAACTCACGGGTATGGGTACGGGTACGGGGATTGGGGTACCCACCCCGTACCCTACCCGCTACAGTATATATAATTATATATATAATATTTTACAAGTATTTTTACTTTTTCCATATATAATTGTCTAGTGTTGAAAGATTCATATTCAGGTTTTTATATTGATTATATATAATTGATTATAAGTATTTTTTAACTTTTTATTTCAATGCTAAAAATAAGGGAATTCGCTGGCCATTTCCTCCAATTATATAAAATAATGTTACAAAAATAGTATTTTTTTTTGGTTTTTTCGGGTATGGGTTCGGGTATGGGTATAGGGGTACCCATAGGGTATGGGTATGGGGTTTGATATTTATACCCGCACGGGTATGGGTAAGGGTATAGGGATGATAATCTCTGATGGGTATGGGGACGGGGATTAAGGTACCCTACCCATACCCTACCCATGATCATCCCTACTTGCACTGATGACCTCAATTGAACTTGCCCCAATACCAAATTTATAAAAAGAAAGAAATATAAAATATATAATGGTATGTCTCAGGAGGCCGGTATACATGTCATGTGACTAAATGATGAGACCATGAGGGATACGGGGGGTGAGTGAACATGGCATCAATTTAAAACTTTTTGTTTCTTTTTTAAATAAAAGATGATGAAGATAAGTTAATGAGAATGCCAAATGCCAATCACATGACTAATTTTTTTTTTCCTCTAAAAAAACCATAAAGTATATGCAGGAACTCGAAGCCATTCGCATTCAGATCTAACAAATAAAAAAGAAAACTTTTGTTCACGTGACTTTCTCGCACTTGTGAAGAATATTCTCTTATTGAAGTATAAGATCATTAATATAAATTTTGGTATATTTTGAGAGTGGAGAAAAACAGCTAAAGGAGAAGCAATCTTGTCGTTGAGTACAGTGAAATGCCACATATAGCAGTAATCAGAGGTGTAACTGATTATCAGAATACTAAACATTCTTAGAGTTAATTTTACACAGTTATATACATGTACTTAAAAAAAAAAGAATCAAATAGTTGACATAAATTTAGCCAATATATAGGGTACCTAGAATGGAGAAGATTCTCTTATGGCAACACAAGGACGATGATGCTGATTTAGTGATTCTACATGATTGGATTGGAGATGGGAGAAGCTCTAGTGCTCTACAGAATTTGTCCTAGATGCCTTTAAAAGCAAAACAAAATTCCAAGTACCGTATGTATCTTTGCTTACTTATTTACCAATTACATAATATAAAGATTCATTTATGAAATATGAACAGGGATGAGATATTTTGGCGAAGTGAGACTTTGGAGGGAAAGACAAGGAAAGAGATTGAAGGAGGAAATGATATGTATTTTTTTTTTTTTTTTTTTTTTTTTTTTGGGGTTTAAATATTAAAATTTATGTCAAATGCTTTATTAAGAAAATTCAAAATGTTGTTCATAAAGTATAATAATTTTAGTCTCTCAGACAAGTGACAACATAAAACTACAAAATTTTCCCTCCTTTCTTCTCTGTAATCCCCCACTCCCATACATACCTTAATCTAAAAAATCGTGGAATGCACCAATTAGATAGAATTTTTCATTGACAAAGCAATATATAGAAGGAAGGAAAAAAAACTTAAGGTTCCTTATATGTTTGCTATAAGGTTACTCCAATTAAAAATTTGATTTACATTCTCACTCTTCTATGATTGGTTATGCAAAAAGGGTATTTAATATTCTCTCTCTATCATGATTGGTCACATATTCTCTCCGATCCATTTTATCCATTGGTTTATGCCCGCGATATACCCAATACCCGTGGTGGATATAATTCATCTGTTTCGAGGTACTTGATCATCATGGACTATGGAGAGTAGAAAAGGAACCAAACATAATTAAAAGCTCAAAATTTCATTTTAGTCCTTAAATTTTGTTGGTCAAAGTGTAAATTTAGTCATATATCTTTTGCTCAATTCCCAATTCGGTCCTGTATATTTTTTATTTCACTTTTGGTCTCATATATTTGAAAAAGTTCCCAATTTGATCCATATTTTTTGATCAGGTTGCAAATTTGGTCTCATATCTTTGGAATCACTTCTACACCTGATCTAAATATATATGACCAATTTTGTAATTGACTCAAAGATATATGACCAAATTTGATCTCATATATTTGAAATAATTCCCAATTTGGTCTATAGGTTGCAAATTTGATCTCATATCTTTGAAACCACTTGGACACCTGACCTAAATATATATATGACCAATTTTATAATTGACTTAAAGATATGAGACCAAATCTGCAACAAAAAAAATATATGAGATCAAATTAGGACCTGACCCAAAGATTTGAGACCAAAAGTGAAATAAAAAATATATGAGATCAAATTGAGACTTTGGCCAATTTTATGATTTGATTTAATTTTTGTTAAATTATCATTGTGGTCCTCAAACTGTGCGATCAGTTTCATTTTGGTCTTAAACTATTTTTTGTTTTGTTTTAATCCTCAAACTATGAGATTAGTTTCATTTTGGTCTCTAATTCATATTTTGTTCCGTTTTGATCCCAAAATATAATTTTATTTAGTTTATAAAGTTATTTTTAACTATACATTTGAGATATATTATTTTCCACTCATATGTGCCATAATAAGCCGGTCACAAAGTGAAGAAGAAAAATTTTCGTTTTTAGTTTTAAATTGGAACTTTTAGAAAAGGAACCAAACATAATATTTGAGCCTAATTAAATTACTGTAGAACCTAAAATTACTAGTTAAATGTGATCGCACAGGTATTGCGACAAGGATTCTTTGAACAGAGCATTGGTGAAGGGAAAAATCATTTTATGTGAAGCTGGATTGTCTGATGACGAAGTTTCATCGGTGATAACTGGTGTTATAATAGCAGGAGCATATATAAAAGATCATCCATCTGTCCATGCTCTGCCTACAACCATCATTTCTTCTCACGACGGTTCATCAATAATCACCTACTTGCGTTCAACTAGGTATGAAATTCTCCATACTAATAAAATATTATGCCAATTCCAAAGTGTTACATATGCTGATTTCTTATACTTGCTACCAGTAATCCCACGGCAACTATACTGAGGAGTAACACAGAACATGATACATCCGCTCCTTACATACCATCCTTCTCATCCAGAGGTCCTAATGCATTTACGCCAAACATACTTAAGGTTAAAACTTGTTCATATATAGCTAGCTAATAACAAGTTACATGTCTAGTTTTTTCAGCTTTATGACATTTTATGTTATGGTATTATATATATGTTGCAGCCTGATATAAGTGCCCCAGGGGTTAATATTCTAGCTGCATGGCCTCCAATATCCCCTCTTACAGAAGCCAAAGGTGATAAGAGAGTGGTGCATTATAACATGATCTCTGGCACTTCAATGGCTTGCCCTCATGCTGCTGCATCAGCTGCTTATGTCAAGTCATTTCATCCCAATTGGTCTCCTTCTGCAATCAAGTCTGCTCTTATGACCACTGGTAAAACACTACATTATAAGTTTTATGGGTTACACACTTTTTGGTGCAGTCACCAATAATTAATAATAAGCTAACACAATTTTTTTTCCTTGGTGGTGTCTCATTATTGATATGGACACTTTATAATTTACTTACAGCTCTTCCTTTGAACCCTACTCTGAATCCTGAAGTTGAATTTGCTTACGGTGCTGGGCAAATTGATCCTGTTAAGGCAGTGAATCCTGGGTTAGTTTATGATGCTAGTGCAATTGATTATGTGAGGTTCTTGTGTGGCCAAGGTTACAGCAAAAAGAAGCTTCGAGTTGTTACTGGAGATAATAGCACTAGCACTCGATCAAAAAGTGAAAAAGATTTGGATCTTAATCTCCCATCCTTTGCTTTTCACACAAACCTTTCAACCTATTTTGTTCAAGAATTTAGTAGGACTGTGACCAATGTTGGATCACCAAACTCCAAATATAAAGCTAGAGTGATTGCTCCATCTGTGTTAAATATTCAAGTAAAACCCAAAGTCTTGTCCTTCACATCTTTAGGGGAGAAGAAAACATTCAAGCTCATAATTGAAGGGAAAATTAACATGGATATACTCTCTGCCTCTTTGGTTTGGGATAATGGTAAAGTGCAAGCAAAGAGCCCTATTGTTGTGTATAGTCATCGCATTAAGTACAAACACAGGAAATAAGAAGCAAAAATTAGCATGGTGAGTGGTGACTATGATTAGTATTTAGTACTGCTCTCTTTATCCTCTGTGCAAGAATTATGATGCCAATAAAGCAGTTTTATTTTTAATATCTATTTCACTTTGCCAAAGTTCCATATGCCTCTAAATATGTTGTGGTATATATGTTCTAGTTTGAGAGATCAAGGAAAAATGGGGGCTACTGGGAGTTAGTAGATCATACAAAACATTAGTTTAAAATTAATTTTTACATACAGTTACTTTCTTTTATTAAAATATAAGATCCATTGAAGTAACCCAAAACACTGTTCATGTCCATAACAACCATTTTTGTTTTTGTCGAAATCCCTAACAACCCAGTTGAAAATATAAAGGTTTATCTTTTGGGCTGCAGAAGACAACTCGTAGCATGACCCAGCACTTTCATGGACACCATGATAAGGATGAGATGCTTTTCTCGTTCGGTCTTTTGACTAAAGTATTTATAGTTTTATTTATTTAGTATTTAATTATAAGATTGGAAACTATATACATCACAAAACATGCAATTAAAGGATATAGCTACCTATCTAATTAATTAATGATGTTGTGCATGCATGGTGAACCCAGCTGCATTATGATTAACTGCTTTTTTTACACAGCATCATGAATTACCAATTAATTATAGTTATATGTATGAGTGGAACGAGGAGGATGAGAAGATTCTCGGATTAAAAAACAAGGACTTGGCCATTTTACTGGTGGGAATAAAGGAGTGAAGATCGGATGAGTCCCACAAATCTTGGTCCATGCAAAGTCATAAAGCAGATAGAAAATTAGCAAAAGTGATTAGGATATTTTCTTCTTTCTCATTGACGTAGTATAAAGACTTCTCTAAAACTTGACTTGGTTGTTAAAGACAATGATTCTTTACTTTATCTATTAGATTTTAACATTTAAGAAATAAGAATTGATCTCTTTTACGTGCATTATATTGATTTGTGGTACGCATATTTAAGTGAATAAAATAGCTTTCATTTGACGCACAAGCTAATAAGTAATAAGAGAATACCCTTACGAGACAGATTGGTGTGGATAATTGAGCTGAGCTTGAAATGAGATTTTTGGATTTCACTTTAATAAAGCAATGAATTATTGTGGTATAGTAGCACCCTCCACAGTTCTTGTTATTTTGTTGTCTTGCTAGGCTTTTATATTAGAAAGTGGCCTTGAAGGCCTTTATTAATTAGCTCATAGTCATAGCAAAATCTCCCAACAGGCTAAGGAAAATTAACATGGTCTTCATGCGTACTCTCCTACTCTTCATCATTCTTGCCTCCAATATTCTCGTCAATCATCAGACCTATTCCAAGGATGATCGACAGGCAAATTACAAATGAATCTCTTAACCTTATAATTACTTACTTATTCTTAATTTTCATATATGCTCTGACAATAAGTCTGTTTCACCCACAATGACACTTGCGTTTTTCCACATTATGTTTTACTTCATTTATTTGATGATTTGTGAATTATATATATATATATATATATATATGCAGACATACATCGTGTACATGGGAGATCATCCTAAGGGCATTGACCCTGCATCATTACCTTCACATCACATGACCATGGCTAAAAACGTGCTTGGCAGGTTGGAAATATGGTTTATATATATATATATATATTGCTCTTTCTGTGATCAATAATTAATGTTCATTTGAAAATTAATGTGCAAAAACTTTACATTTGACCTTGCAGCGGCATTGCCCCAGAAGCTATATTGCATAGCTACTGGAGGAGCTTCAATGGATTTGTGATCAAGTTGACAGAACAGGAAGCCAAAACAATGGAAGGTGCATACTATGATCAAATTAATTATTTAATAATATTGTAAACGTTTAAAAAAAGAAAAGAAAAGAAAACTAAGTGTTGTTATTTATATGGTTAGGAATGGATAATGTGGTGTCGGTATTTCGAAGCCGTAAGAGCAAACCCCATACAACAAGGTCTTGGGATTTCATTGGGTTTCCGCAGGAGGTGAAAAGAACAGCATTAGAGAGAGACATAATCGTGGGTGTCATTGATTCAGGAATCTGGCCTCAATCTCAAAGCTTCACTGACCAAGGATTGGACCCTCCACCTTCCACATGGAAGGGTTCTTGTGATGCCCACAACTTCACCTGCAATAAGTATACATACACTCCAACAATGTTTAAGATTAATTCACTTTGTTCCTCCAACTATGAGCTAAATTTCATTTTGTTGGTCTTCAATTGTTTTTCTTTTGGTTTTTAAACTTTTCCATTTGTTTTATGTTAGTTTAAAATGTGATTTGGTATGAATTCTGTCGTCCTAATAAGAGTTAATAGAAAAAGAAAGAATATATAGTTGATTTGTAATTCTAAAAATGAAGATTTCTTTTTCTTTTTTAACAACTCACTTACAAGCCGGTAATAAATTTATGGTTGATTTTTCATTCTAAAAATAAAGATTTTTTTTCTCTCTAGATCAATCCACTTATAATCAAAGCATGTATAAGGACGATCCCAGTACACAAGGCTCTCACTAGGTGAGATATGGGGAGGGTAAGATGTACGCAACCTTACCGTTGCAGGAAAATCATTGGAGCAAGATATTACAGAAGAGGAAGGGAATTTCTAAAGGAAGATATAATAAGTCCAAGAGATACAAGCGGGCATGGGACTCACTGTGCCTCCACAATTGCTGGAAATTTGGTGAGTTCAGCTAGCCTACTAGGCCTAGGCTCCGGGACGGCGCGTGGGGGGACGCCATCAGCGCGTGTGGCAGTGTACAAGGTTTGTTGGTCAAACCATAAGAGAAGCTGTTTGGATGAGGACGTGCTTGCTGCATTTGATGATGCAATTTCGGATGGTGTGGACATTATTTCCATGTCACTTGGAAAAAGATATGTAGCCAGCAACTATTTTAAGGATCCAAATGCAATAGGAGCTTTTCATGCGATGAGGAAAGGTATTTTGACTTCAAATTCTGCAGGCAATGAAGGTCCTGGACTTTTCACAATGTCTACTTTTGCTCCTTGGTTGCTTTCTGTGGCTGCTACCACTATTGACAGAAAGTTCTCCACCAAGCTTCAGTTAGGCAATGGCTTGGTGTTTGAGGTAATTTAATTATTAATTACCACAACACCTTAAAACATATATACATGGTGAGAATAATTAATTAATTAGCATCCGATTGCCATTTCTTAACTTGAATAATCCCATCATGTGATGTCTGATTAAGGCAGTCTGTGGTGAGATTGATAAAAAATTTTGAACAAATAATGGTAAAATGTACAAAACCCAATTAACATGAGTAATGCAAAAATCTGACCTGGATCCTCTGAAATTGGCGGTCTCTGTGAATTTCTTTGAATTTGACCACCACTCACAAACCAAGTGAAAATGTGGCGTTTGATTTTTAATGAAACGGTGTGTTTCTTGTATGGATCGTCACGTGTCAATAAAAAAATGAAGATGAAATCAAACCGCAAAAAATTCTCCAAATACTGAGAAATCCATAGGCAGCCAAATTCAAAGGATCCGATTTCTACAAAAATGTTTTGAATTTTAAAAAGTGGTATAGGACCTATAAGTTTTAATTATGAGAAAAAAATTATTTTACTACGATTTTTGTTAAAAGAAATAAAATATTTTTGTATTTTTTTATGATTGTTGTTAAATTTTATATGGATCTAAATTTAAAATTGATTAGTTTTGTAGTTAATAGTAACAAAAAAATTTAAAAAAAATGATTTTTTTTAATGAAAACTTAAAAAAAGTGATTTTTTTTTATATAAAATCAAAAGCTTAAGAGATTTTTCATCATTTTTCAAAGTTTAAAGAGTTTATTTTACAAACAAACTATTGTTTGTGCAATTTTTTGCAGTATATATTCTTCTAGAGTGAATTCTAGCTATAACTATAACTGTTTCTTATTGAATGAAGGGAGTTTCAGTAAATACATTTGACCTCCAGAATAAGTCCTATCCCTTAATTTTTGCTGGAGATGCACCCAATACCCTTGATGGATATGATGAATCTGATTCCAGGTAATGATGGATGGATGGGATATATGGAGTAGCTAGGGATTTAATTAGTTTAATCTTATTCAATGAAATGGTAGCTAGTAAGTAATTGATTATTATTTATACCATGAGGGCACAGGTTTTGCCTCTCAAACTCTTTGAATAAAGCTCTAGTGAAGGGAAAAATCATTCTCTGTGATTATGGATACGGGGAACTCGAACTTCCATTTGAAGCCGCTGGTGCTGTACTAGCAAGTACAAACTCAAAAGATACTGCATTTATATTCTCTCTGCCTGCAATTCATATCAGTTATAAGGACAGTTCTCATATACGCACATACTTGAGTTCCACCAGGTACATATATATATATATATAAATTTAAAATCATCAATCTCAAAACATTAAAAAGTGTTGGGTGTGTACTTATATATATGCAAACTCCTATCTATCTATCAGTAATCCCACGGCAACTATACTAAGGACTAGTGAAGAAAAGGACTCATTTGCTCCTTACGCAGCTTCTTTCTCATCAAGAGGCCCTAATCCATTTACGCCTAGCATACTCAAGGTGATGATCATGCACTAAATTTGAGAATTTAATTTATCCACTTTTGAATTGAAGGTTTTATAATTGTAACATGAATTGTGATAATTGATGCAGCCAGATGTAGGTGCCCCAGGAGTTGACATTGTAGCTGCATGGTCTCCAATTTCCCCTGTTTCAGGTGTGAAAGGTGATAAGAGACAAGTGCACTATAATATAATGTCTGGTACTTCAATGGCCTGCCCTCATGCTACTGCTGCAGCTGCTTATGTCAAATCATTTCATCCCACTTGGTCTCCTTCTGCAATCAAGTCTGCCCTCATGACTACCGGTAAACGATCAAAGTTCTAAATTGGCTGCGGCCAAGGTGCATTTTTGGTTCCATAACGTCTTTTGTTGTACTTTTAGTGACATATCGTTTGCTCAGGTGCAAAATTGGTGACATATGGTCTCCTATCTTTTTTTGTTGTAGATTTAGTCCTATATCTTTACAAAAAATTCCACTGATAGTCCCACAATGTAGAACTTTTTGCAAAGATATGAGACTAATTCTGCAACTTGACCAACAGATATGAGATCAATACTGCAATCTGACTCAAAGATATGATACCAGTTCTGCAACAAATAAGGTTATGAGATCAAATTGAGATATGAGCAAAAATTTTGAGACTAAAAGTGCACTTTGGCCTTATTTTTTGGTGTCTTAGATGAAAAATGTTATGTGCAGCTGTTCCATTGAGTGCTGCTCTGAATCCGGAAGCTGAATTTGCTTATGGAGCGGGACAAATAAACCCGCTGATGGCAATGAACCCTGGTTTAGTCTATGACGCAAGTGAAATTGACTATGTGAGGTTCTTGTGTGCCCAAGACTATGAAAAACACCTTCAAACTATAACTGGAGACTCCAGCACTTGCACTGAAGCCAAGAAACAAGGTGTTTGGGACCTCAATCTAGCATCCTTTGCTTACTACACAAACTTTTCAACACCTTTTAGCACCACTTTTCACAGGACTGTGACCAATGTTGGATCACCAAATTCTATATACAGAGCAAAAGTGATTGCTCCACCAGTGTTAAGTATCCAAGTGAGTCCGGAAATTCTGAACTTCTCATCTTTGGCAGAAAGCAAGATGTTCACAGTGACAGTGGAAGGGTTAATCAATGTGGATATAGTGTCTGCCTCTTTGGTTTGGGATGATGGTAATTTCCAAGTGAGGAGTCCCATTGTGGTGTATAGTCACCGCATTGCCAACAAACCCAAAAACCAAGAAATGGATGCTTAATAAGTAGCATATGTAGTTGGGGACTATTTTCATTTTCGTGGTATAGGGCTGCTTTGCTTTGTATATACGTGTGTATGGAAGAATAATAATGTCAATAAAGCAGCTTTGTTTCAATACTTAGTAACCAAAGTTATATATCCTTAAATATGTTATGGTATGTTTACAATGACTAAAAGGGAAATGACTAATGATTATGTTTCAATAATAAATTGCAATTAAAAAATACAAAATGTGAGCACGGGCTTTGAGAATCCGACTCAATATTAATTTAATAAAAAATTGAAGGAAAAAAAATACTAATTTCGTCCTCAAACTTTACACCAACTGTCAGTTTTGTCCCCAATCTTTTTTAGCTATCAATTTTGTTTCCAATGCTTCACATTTTGGTCAATTTTATCTTTTGGTCTTACTTTAACTAAATATTAATGACAGAATCTACATGGCTAATGATATATAATATAAAATTGATAGAAAAAGGAACTCAAATCCTAACTCAGATTGAAAAAATAAGATGCAGTTTGTTGTTAATTTATTGAAAAAAAGTTAGTCAAAAGATAAAATTGATTAAAATGTAAAATATTGAGGACGAAATTGACAGTTAGTGTAAAGTTTAGAGACGAAATTAATATTTTTTCCAAAATTGAAAGAAAAAGTTTATAAGAATTTTCATATTAGTTTTTTGATCCAACTATAAATAGTCCTCTTAATTTTGAGAAGCCGAGCTTTTCATTTACTTATTCCAATTTTAAATCCTATATGCCATGTTAATAAATGGTACAATGATAATTGATATACATCAATGGATTCGCTGATTATAATATAAACTCTTTAAGTCTAGTCTAAAAAGTAAAAAGGCCCTCATTCTGTTCCTCTCTTTTCTAAGATCTTTATTCGGAGCCCAAAATAAACTGATGAAGAATTTCACAGTACGCAACATATCTCTCTCTCTGATAGACGATAGTACTGTACAATATTACAAGTTAGAAAAATTATTCTTTTTTCTTTGTAGGTTCACTGTTTACAAGCCGATCATATTCCACAGAATAATTTATCAGTATATTTAATTTATAAAACATATAATATGATTCAAAGATTCTATATTTCTATATACTAAAATTATAAAATTTCACTCTATTTCTGATCCTTGTTATTTACTGTGGAACGAGTGATAAGGGAAAAAGAAACAAAAGGACGCAAACAAAACACAAAGGGTGTGTTTCAATGATACCATTTTAACGATTATGGAGTTTTAAATATTAGAGATTCGAATTACCTTGATTTTTAAATTTTCAATTCTTTACATTTAAAATACTTTGTTGGGATAATAATTAGAAATTTGAATTATTATCGTTTAAAATTTAAATTTTTAGTTATATATTTTGATAATCAATTTATTTTTTGTTTTTCTGTTTTGATTCTTAAACTATAGGGTCAATTTCAATTTTTTGATTTGGCCTAGCACAGACCGAGGAAAATTTTTTGTGTTGAGTTGGATCGACCTGAATTTTTCAGGCCAGGCAGGACTAGAACAAAATTTTCGAGGCGAGGCAGATTGGGTTGAATAGTTCAAGCTGAGTCGGGTCGAGTCGAATTTTTTGTATCGAGTCAGACTAGGTCAAGTTTTTTGGGCCAAGCCGGACTGAGTCGAATTTTTCGTTTTGGGTCTAGTCGAATTGAATTTTTCGAGTCGAACCAAACCAAGTCTAAATTTTGAGCTGAGTCGGTCCGAGCTGAATTTTTTCGACCGGGCCATAAAAATTTGATCCGGCCCAGTCGAAAAATTCAGCTCGGGTTGGCTTGGTTAGAAAATTTCGGCTCGAGCTCGCTCAGTTCAAACACATAGAGAAGTGGTTTTTTTTTTTATCTAATTAATTGAATGAAATAATTTATGATTGAAATGAAAATAACACCATCCGAATTTGGCGCGTCTGATAGGAGATGAATGGCCGTTGAAAGTGCCTTCTCGTGCGTCAATTCAGTTTGTGTGTTAATTGGTGGCCTTGCAAAATGCCTTTTCTTCTCTTCTCTTC
This sequence comes from Chamaecrista fasciculata, assembly GCA_003254925.1. Taxonomy (NCBI): domain Eukaryota; kingdom Viridiplantae; phylum Streptophyta; class Magnoliopsida; order Fabales; family Fabaceae; genus Chamaecrista; species Chamaecrista fasciculata. The sequence continues at coordinate 96,326 of QANZ01053196.1, read as the reverse complement.
TCTTCCTCTCCTCTAGCGTCTCAGGTTTTCCCTTCCGCATTTGTGAATTCTCATCTTCTTCCTCCTCACCCCACTTGTCTTTTCCCATCTTTTTATGGTTTGTATCTATTACCAATTACAATTACTATCGAACCCCAAGCACCAATTTCTTCTTCAATTACTACTACGTATATTTGTTAATTGATGCGAAATCTGATTCGATTGGGTCTGGCAGGTTTCGCGTTGTGTCGGGTGTCGTTAACATGGCATACAAGGTGGACCATGAATACGACTATCTTTTCAAGATCGTATTGATTGGCGACTCCGGTGTTGGAAAATCCAACATCCTTTCTAGGTTTACGCGAAACGAATTCTGCTTGGAGTCTAAATCTACCATTGGGGTTGAATTCGCAACTAGAACCTTACAGGTCTCTCTCGCTCTATATATTTTTATTCTCGAATATTATCAAATCTTAGAGTTGGGGGAGGACGTATATATTGTTTTTTATTATCTTTTGTGTTGTTAGTTCTCACATGAGCCTAGTAATTCAGATTGAATCTTCACGGAATTAATTCCCGAAATAATAAACAAACAGAGCAAATTATAGGTAATCTACTCGCTTTCTGAGGATAAAGCACATCTGATCCATGTATACATCTTACATGCAACCAGTAACCTTCACGTCTATGTTGCTGTTATTGGCTGGAAAACAAGTGGGAAATGACATAAGCAATATATTTTACTTTCGATGGAGACAGGGTGTTTATTAATTTGCCTGTGTGAAGAAAGGAGAACCAATTCAATTTTCAATAGCCTAGATTTTCTGCTACAGTCAAGAAAAATCATATATGTCTGTCATACAACAACAACAACAATAATCAAGTCTTCTCTCACTATGTGATGTCAGTTATAAACATAATCACATGAGTATGTCCTAGTGATTCGAATCTCATTTTTTGGTATGGAAAACATTTTGAAGTCAATTGTTTACCTTCAAGTGAAGTATCCGCGGCGAAAGAATTAGTCACTATTCGGACGGTGGATACCTTTAAATTGTACCAAAAAAGTTATAAATATCAATGGATGCCAACGTGTCCTGTCTTTTACATATTTCTGTCCTTGGGTTATATCTGTCTGTCATGTCCTGCATGAATATAATAGAAAGTGTAATCTGATGGTAGCATATTGTATTGACTATTGAGACAGGTGGAGGGGAAGACTGTGAAGGCACAGATATGGGACACTGCAGGCCAAGAAAGGTACAGAGCCATCACTAGTGCCTACTACAGAGGAGCTGTGGGTGCCTTGTTAGTGTATGACATAACCAAGAGGCAAACATTTGACAATGTACAGAGGTGGCTTCGCGAGCTAAGGGATCATGCAGATTCTAACATTGTCATTATGATGGCTGGAAACAAGTCTGATCTGAAACATCTTAGAGCAGTGGCTACAGAAGATGCTCAAAGCTTGGCTGAAAAGGAAGGCCTCTCTTTTTTAGAGACCTCTGCATTAGAGGCCTATAATGTTGAGAAGGCTTTCCAAACCATTTTGTTTGATATACATAGCATTATGAGTAGAAAGGCATTGGCAGCACAGCAAGCAACTTCTTCTGCTCCTGGCCTTCGTCAGGGGACCACCATTAATGTCTCCAATCCCACATCTAATGTGGAAAAGAAAACAACATGTTGTTCAAACTAACATTAATTCCGCCTTTGTAGAGAAAGGAGAAGAGAGGTGAGCTAGCACAAGAGGCCAAAAAGAAACATTCTCTCTTGAAAAGAAACTTGAGGAATGAATGCATGCTTGCTTTTTTCTTTTTTTTGGCCAAAAGGAACGCTTGCTTGCTTTTGCTACCCTCGGCCAGATTTCAGTTTATTTCTTCTGTAAGACATGAGTGATGGATCTGTAGTCTTTGACAGTAACTACTGAAAATGAATACAACAGTGTTCTATCCTTCTTTTCTATTTGGTAGTGTTCAGTTCAGTTTAGACACCCACCAAAACAAAAAAGTATTTGAAGCGCAGTTCCTCACCATTGTCAATTCCTTTTAGTTTATAAAAAAAAAGGGGTATGTTGTGTATGTTATCTTAACTAGCATGAGTACTCTGTAATTAGATGTAGGAGTGGTGGTAGTTATGACACAAGTATGTCATATCTTGTTTGAGCCAATGAAAGATGATGCCACATTTCTCAAAATATAATAGTGACGATTGACGGATTGAGAAGTTAAATTAGTAATGGTCTAAATAATTTCGAGGGGTGCTCACAAAAATTTATTTTTTTGATTGATAAGACTCAATAGCTTTTATTAAAAGTTAAAAGGCACCTGTTCTTTGGACGGTAAAGTAATGGAACCTTTGTAGGAAACAAAAGTGTTTAATTATTGCAAGAATCCTAGAAATTTATGGTTGGAAAACTTTATCTCAAATTCATTTGAATGGATTCATTGATTATATATCATGATATGCAGACTAGGGAAAATGCGAGTTTGGTGTCAAATCTTCTGGGAATAAACGTAATTGTGTCCTGCGGTTCTACTTTTTCTACTTCAATTTCTTTTTTCTTACTTCACACACACACCCAAAACACTGTAGAGGCTACACGGCGACACCCAACAAAACTAATATGTATGGCCAAAAATTAACTTGGAGTGGAGTTAGTTGATTAATTTGCTTAATTGCTCTCGTAATTCTATATAATCTTTTGATAATAAAGTTATAAACTTGGATCACTTAAGTATTTAGGGCATGTAAGACATTATCAAAACGAATTTTCTGTAACTGAAGCCTATGCATTTCTCTGTAATTAATCAATTTCTTTACATCTATGTGGATGAAATGAACTTAATTAAAGTAGTGCATTTTATTCATTTCACTGGTCATTTTGTTAGCTTCTGCAATTAATTACAAAGAACTTCTAAGAATAACAATTACAGAGCATCTGGACTGAGGCATTACATAGTTGGTGGACATTTTATAACCATATTCGAAAATTAAATATTGAAATTTCAGCTTAGCTTACTCGATACCTGTGATAATAAGCCCAATTGGCAAAGGGTGTCCTTGGCCCAGTATGCCACAAACCCACTAGATGGGTTGTAAGGGCGAGAACGCCCTATATTTAGTCGAGGTGTGGACGCCCATAATCACGAAGGGCGTGGGCGCCCACGGAACAAGGAATAAGGAAACATTCCCCGAATCAATCAAGAACCAATCAGGGATCGATCAAGATCCGCTGTCAATCAAGGCAAATCACTCAGAGATCCTTTCCCTTGCTAACGCCTTAGCCATCAGGCACCTTTCACAGAAAAGAAAATTACGTGGGAGCCAAGGATCACAATCAAATCAGCTAGGATCACAATCAAGGATCCAGGCATTTATGGCAAGATCACACCAGATTGCCCTCAGCCAGTATAAAAGGTTAACTCTTCACACTGGAAAAAGGTATGCTCTCTACTTAGTCAATTGACATTATTGAGCACATAACCCTTACTAACTTAAGCATCAGAGGTGAATCGTAGGGCCACCTTGTGTGTTCATTGTCTTGCGGGTAACCTTCAACCCAGAGTTGCCTTATCTGAACCAGGCAATGACCCCCGGCCAGAACCTAGTTCATCAACCTGAAACTAGGAAAATCAGCACAGAATGCCAAGTGTATTTTGATTTTTGACCCAAAAAAAGCATTCATAAATCAAGGGAATGGGTTTTTGACTGAATTCTAGCCATTTTTTATACATGATGAAACTATAGTACATTAATTATAGGCTAAAGTGCACTTTTGGTCCCATAACTTTGGCAAAGGTTTCAATTTGGTCCCATAACTTTTTTTGTTGCAATTTTGGTCCCATAACTTTGGCAAAAAGTCTCAATTTGGTCTCATAACTTTTTTTGTTGCAATTTTGGTCCCATAACTTTTGAAAACGTCTCACCGTTGGTCCCAATACCGATTTCCATCCATTATCTGCTGCTAAAGATGATCTGACATACTGAGTTGATGATGACATGACAAATATGGGTGAAGTGATGGGACAGATGTAAATCAGTTTGGGACCAACGGTGAGACATTTTTAGAAGTTATGGGACCAAAATTGTAACCAAAAAAGTTATGGGACCAAATTAAAACTTTTGTCAAAGTTATGGGACCAAAAGTGCACTTTAGCCTTAATTATATAAGAGAATCGAATTCAATTATTTGAGAACAAAGGAGCATTTATGATTCTATTAAAGTAGTGCTGTGAAGCATTCGTTCCCTTGAGAAATCAGCCAAACTTTGCAACGTCAATTCCACGAGCCCCTTCATAAATAAATTAATTGCTAACTCTTTCTGCGTGCCAGTTAAAAACTAAAAGTCTTATAACGAGTCTTTTTCCGCTATTGATGTGAGAAGTGAGAACCTTAGTAGACCATTTATCTCTATTAACGTTTATAGAGTCTAAAAGCATGTTAGTTCTAATGAATCCTCGCTGTCCTTAAGGTAATAAGGTTCTCTTCAATTGCATCAAATCTTATGTGAAAAGATTCATTGTCTTGTACCCAATAACCGCACTCAGTTCAAACTTTGAGGATAAATGTATGTGACTCCCTCTCCTTCAATTCCCTATATAACAACCTTCTAGTTCTTCATCATCATCATCCATCTTTCCTCACATGAAGCCAGATATGGATATGGAGAACAAAATGGGAGGTAAAGAGAGAGAAGAGGACAAATGGGTGCTTGATGAATCAGTGGATCATAAAGGCAGACTTCCTCTACGTGCCTCTACTGGTGTTTGGAAAGCTTCTCTCTTCGTCCTCAGTGAGTTCAGTTCATTCATTAATTGTAGTATTATATTTAATTGTAGCTTTTCATTTTTGAAATTGGTGGTGCACTCGATCATGATGCAGCAATTGAGTTGATTGAAAGAATGACCTTTTTTGGGATAGCAACAAATCTCATCACCTATCTCACACAAGTGATTCATCAAGACCTACAAACAGCAGCCAAGAATGTCAACTACTGGACCGGAACCACCACACTTCTTCCTCTCCTTGGAGGATTTGTTGCTGATGCCTACACAGGTCGTTACCACATGGTTCTGTTTTCATCCTTCGTATACCTTTTGGTAAGCAACTTCAATTTTCTCATCAAAATTAATTAAAAGCCTAAAAACCTCATTTTAGTCTTCAAACTATAGGGTGAATTCTATTTTGGTCTTCAATTTTGAGAACTAAAACAACAACAACAACAACAACCAAAGTCTTTTCCTGGGAAGTGGATCCTCGGCATTCTTATTGTCTACATTTTATTGTGCATTTTAGAAAAATACAGAAGAGGTAGAGAGAGACATGTTCAACTAATGCTGACATGTTCAATCTTTGCATATGTCTATAGTTAGATTATTAATAGATAAACATTTCTGAATAATTTTCTTTATTCTTCCCCTTTTCTAAATTATAGGATTAAAAGTCATTTGGTTCACTCCACATATCAGGAGCTCCATAGGTCTTTTTTTGTATATGTCCCACTAATTTTGAGAACTAAAACAAAATTTTTGAGGACCAAAATGGAATTCACCTTATAAATCAAAACTCATCTTTCTTTGATTTGTTTATGTCAAAGCAGGGGTTAGGCATGTTGACTATGTCTCAATTAATACCAAGTCTAAAGCCATGCAGTGGCAAAACTACATGTAAGGAACCTAGGATGGTTCACGAAGTGGTTCTGTTCCTTGCACTGTACTGCATCGCGGTGGGCACGGGAGGGTATAAGCCATGCTTACAGAGTTTCGGGGCAGATCAATTTGATGAACACCACTCAGAAGAGAGAATAAAGAAGATGTCTTTTTTCAATTGGTGGAACTTCTTTTTGTGCTTTGCATTGGTGCTTGGCGCAACAGTGGTTGTTTCTGTAGAAGATAATGTGAGCTGGGGTGTAGCCAATCTTGGCCTCACTTCTCTAATGGCTCTTACTGTCTTAGCTTTTTATATGGGGAAACGTCTTTATAGGTACAAGAGCCCAGAAGGAAACCCTTTTAAACCATTTTTGCAGGTCTTCATTGCAGCCATGAAGAAAAGGAAGTTACCTTGTCCCTCAAATCCTGCTCTTTTGTATCAAGGTCCTAACTCACACAAATTCCAATCAAGCCGTTTTACCCATACTACCAGCAAGTTCAGGTATAACAAAAGTAGACATGCACTCAGAATATGGTGTTTCGCATAAAATAGAGTAAATATATAAATTAATCCTTATAAATATATAATATAACATGTGACAACTTGCATTGGTACTTGAAATTTTAATTTATATGCTTGGTTTTAAAAATTATAGGAGTTAGTATAGGGAGGTTAGTTTTACTAAATTTAGTCATTTCCATCTGGTAAACTGTGGATAATGCTAATAAGCACTCAGTGATCTCTTTCAGTCGTTAATTTAATTTCTTTTTATTTATAAAAGTGGGGCCTATTTTTTTTTTTTTAAGGAAAGGCTCAAGTTTCATAGTCTATAGAGTTTGAACTATACTTATCCTGAGTCCCATTAATTTTATTTTAGCCCGAGTGTAAATTTGGTCTCAATGGGTTTTATATTTTTTTTTGTTGTAATTTTAGTTTTATATCTTTACAAAAAGTTTCAATTTGGTCTCACATCATTTTAGCCCTTGACACCTAAAGTTATTTGTACTTAATTAATCCTTAGGGGTGTCAACGGGCCAGGCCCGCAATGGGCCTGCCTCTTGGCAGGCTGGGGCGGGCCGGCCCGTTTAAAAACGGTCCACGGAAACGATGTTCGCGGGCCGCCCGTCAAAGCCTGCGGGCTAAATGAGCCGGTCCGTGGGCTTTTTTTTTAATTAAAACTATTTTTTTGGTAAAACTATATTTGTTTTGGGCTAAAAATATTTTTTTTGCCAACAGGCCAAAAACAATAATTGGGCCAAATATGTATTTTTTTTTGACAAAATTTTTTTTTTACTATTTAGTGCAGATTTATTTTTTTGTTGACAGGCCCAGTTTTTTTTTTTAAAAAAAAATAAAAGCCTGTTTAAGCCCGCGGGTAGCCCGCCCATTTAAGCCCGCATTTAAACAGGCTTATATTTTAAAGCCCAAGACCGCCCATTTAGCGGGCCGGGCCGGGCCGGGCCCGCGGGCTTGGGCCCATTTTAATCCTTAAAAGGTTATTGTTGTTCAATTAATCTCCCAAAGATAATATTGAATTCCTTAAGATGTCACTCTCTATAATTAAATATTTCAATTATGGTAATATTAACTTATGAATATTTTTTGAGTAAACTAGCAAGCCGGTCCTTGAAATTTGGATGCGCTGGCAAATAGGTCCCTGAATTTTACTCAGTGTACAAGCCGGTCCCCGAATTTTTGAAACGCCTAACTAATTGATCCCTCCGTCATATTGTCGTTACAAAAAAGCTGACGTGGCCATAACAGACGCTGATGTGTTTAAATACAAATATGATTCAGGTTTTTGGACAAGGCAGCGATAATTGAAGAGACAAATGTGAAAGCGAGTTCATGGAGATTAGCAACAATAAGAAGAGTAGAGGAAGCAAAATTGATACTTAATGTCATTCCCATATGGCTAGCTTCTGTAACATTCGGAATCAGCATATCCCAAATCACAACTCTGTTCGTTAAACAAGCAGCTGCTTCTAACTTACACATCACCCACACTCTCAAAATCCCGCCAGCATCCATCGCATCCGTCGGAGCCCTCACCACCATGATCTTCGTCCCAATATACGACAAGATCCTTGTCCCATTTCTCCGAAAACTCACCGGAAACGAAAGAGGCATCACCATTTTACAGAGGATCGGCGTGGGGTTCGCTCTATCCGTCGTGGCGTTGGCCGTGGCGGCGTTAGTGGAATCCAAGAGACAACATCAAACGACGAGTCGTAAGATGAGTGTGTTATGGCAGGTACCGCAAAATTTATTGTTTGGGCTGACAGATGCTTTTGCTTTGGTGGGATTGCAAGAGTATTTCTATGATCAAGTTCCTGATAGCATGAGGAGCTTGGGGATGGCTTTGTATCTTAGTGTGATTGGGGTGGGAATGTTTATAAATAGCTTTTTGATTACGGTGGTGAATCGTGTGACGGGGAAAAACAACAATGGGAGAGGGTGGATTGGGAAGGACATAACGTCAAGTCGGTTAGACCGGTGGTATTGGTTGTTGGCTTGCATGAATGCTGTGAATCTGTGTTTCTATGTGTTGTTGGCGAAGAGGTATACTTATAAGACTGTACATAAGAGAATGTTGATGGTGGAACCTGATCATGATCAATGCCTGCAGGATAATGGTATCATGAGTAGAATTGATAAATAATTATGGGCTACCTACATTTTATTGTATTTTGAGATGAACACAAAAATTGTAAGCAAGTAATGGTTGTTATTTTTGTTAGGAATAATTAGCATTATTATTATTGTTAATGTTAGTAATTCAAAAATTGGGGAGTAGTTAAGCTATTGACCGAGTCTTGGAGGACTTGATTTATTTTGGTTATTATAGTTATTTAATTGTGAGTTTGTTAGCAAGTAGTAAATTTTAAGGAGTTTTAAATGAAATTTGAGATTTATTATGTATGCCTATTTATAAGCTTCACTTCATTTCAATTAATGAAAAAAAAAACAAATTTATGAGAGCTTCCTTGTTTCTTCCTCCCAAAAATCCTAACAGTTTTAGGCAAAAAAAAAAAAAAAAAACAAAAAACAAAAGAAACCGTAAATGTTGTTATTTGCTAACACTTATTAGTTAACTATATCTTGGCTTCATCCTCTCTATCTAGGTTTAATTTGTTAAAGTCCTCTGCTCTCTTATTTTTCTTTTAAAAAAATTTAGATGAATTGAGTTTCAATTTCTTAAAAATTCATTGAAGTTAGGATTTACCTCCAAATTCTATAAATGTTTAAATAAAATTGTGAGATGCTCAAGTAAAAAGACTCTAACATTAACAATAAAAATAAATCTCATAATTTTATGAATTATGAACTAACTCTATTATTAATTGGATCAATCTTTATTGTCTCCTCTCCCATTATCATATGCACTTTCTTTCTTTTGACTTACAGTTTTATGAAGAAGTAACCATTTATATTTATATAATGTTAGTTAAACAAGTGTCTCTATTATATAATTTATTTTTTTAATGTAATATATAGAGTATTCTTTTTAGAAGCTATTTTAAATGAATTATATAAACGTATAATATATTAGTTCCAAAACATATAATTCTCACAATCTACTTCTTTTTGCGAACCATAGCTATTGCTTTTAGTTGCGAATTTAGGCGTTGTTGGCCCGTTGCTATTGTTTTTATAAGCAGTTTTGCGAACCGTTGCTATTGTTTAAAGCAGTGGATTTGAAAATCTTTGCTACTATTTTCAGCGATAACTTTGAAAACTTTCACTATTATCTTTAGCAACAATTTTTGAATCGTCACCATTGTCTTTAGCAGCGTTTTTGAAAATCATCACTATTATCTTTGGTAGCGATTTTAGGTGTTGTTGTTATAGTTTTTAGCAACAATTTTGTGAACCGTCGCTATTTTCTAAAGCAGCAGTTTTGAAAATCGTCGCTAATGTTTTCTGTAGTGATTTAGAAAATTTTCACTATTGTTTTTAACAACGACTTTGCAAACTATCGCTAATATCTTTAGAAGCAGTTTTGTGAACCGTCACTACTATCTTAAGCATTGGGGTTGAATCCAACATCCTTTCCAAGTTTACATGAAACGAATTCTGCTTGGAGTCTAAATCTATCATTGATGTTGAATTCGCAACTAGATACTTACAAGTCTCTCTCTATATATATATTTTTAATCTCGAATAATATCAAATCTTTGAGCCGTCTTTCTGCCCACTTTTTCCTAATTAGATTGGGGGATGATGTATATATTGTTGTTGATTATCTTTTCTGTTGTTAGTTTTCACATGAGCCTAATAATTCAAGTTGAATCTTCACAGAATAAATTCCCGAAATAATAAACAAATAGAGCAAATTATAGGTAATCAGTTCGCTTTCTGAGGATATATCACATCTGATTCATGTATACATCTTACATGCAACCAGCAACATTCACGTCTTTGTTGTTGTTGCTGTTGCTTTTATTGGCGGGAAAGCAAGTGGCAAATTAAATAAGCAGTATATTTTACTTTGGAATGCACAGGGTTTTTGTTAATTTTCCTGTGTGGAGAAAGGAGAACCAATTCAATTTTCAATAGCCTAGATTTTCAAAATTCATATATGTCTGTGATACAACAACAACAATAATCAAAGTCTTTTCTCACTGGTGTAATTTATAAAGATCAATCGATGCCAAGGTGTCCTGTCTTTTACAATTTTTTGTCCTTATCTGTCGGTCATGTCCTGCATGAATATTATAGGAAGTGTTTGATATACATAGCATTATGAGTAGAAAGGCATTGGCAGCACAACAAGTAACTTCTGCTCCTGGCCTTCGTCAGGGGACCACCATTAATGTCTCCAATGCCACACCTAATGTGGAAAAGCGAACAACATGTTCAAACTAACATTAACTCTGCCATTGTAGAGAAAGGAGAAGAGAAGTGAGCTAGCACAAGAGGCCAAAAGGAAACATTCTTTCTTGACAAGAAACTTGAGGAATGAATGCATGCTTGCTGTTTTTTTTTTTTTGCCAAAAGGAACGCTTGCTTGCTTTCGCTACCTTCGGCCAGATTTCAGTTTATTTCTTTTGTAAGACATGAGTGATGAATCTGTAGTCTTTGACAGTAACAACTAAAAATGAATACAACAGCGTTCTATCCTTCTTTTCTATTTGGTAGTGTTCAGTTCAGTATAGACCCCCCCAAAAAAAAAGTAATTGATGTGCAGTTCCTCATCATTGTCAATTCCTTTTTATTTAAGAAAAAAGGTATGTTGTTTATGTTATCATAATTCATAACTAGCATGAGTTCTCTGTAATTAGTTGTAAGAAGAGTGGTAGTTATGACACAAGTTTGTTATATCTTGTGTGAGCCAATGAAAGATGATGCCACATTTCTCAAAATATAATAGTGACGATTGACGGATTGAGAAGTTAAATTAGTAATGGTCTAATTATTTCTAGGGGTGACGGGGCTGACAAAATTTTATTTTTTGATTGATAAGACTCAATAGTTTATTAAAGTTAAAATGGGCTTCACAACTGCTAGTGGTTTCTCTCCGTCTTCCTGTGGATTTCTTTACACAGGTTCTTCTTGCTTTTTAGTTTTATAGAGAGGGATCGTTTTAATTACAATTCTTTCTTATTTGACATTTTTTTGTTTTAGTTTTTTAATTGAATAAGTTAGATCTTCAATTCAGTCCACCAAGTTGGGTGGCGGTTTTCTCCATATCTATTTCCGGTTCTACTCTTTTTTTATGAAAGAATTATTCCAATACTAGATCGACTTAGATATGAGCATCTATGCCGAAAAGCTTTCGATATACCGTCAAATTTATGGAAAAATGTTTTGTTGGCAACACCAAGATCGGTTATAATTTTCATCCTGAGGATACTTTCAACATAGGATCAGTTGCGCTTTTATTTGTTTGCTTAGTTCAATATTGTTTGCAAATTATCCTTCATGTATTATTAGATTTGTGTTATTTGAATGAATGCAAGTGTGGCTTGGCTTTTCTATAATGTAATTTGACTTTGATGTTTTTTTTAAAAAAAAATTTAAAAGGTACCTGTTCTTTAATTTGGACGGATATAATTTGAATGAATTCATTGACTATATACTATATATATGAAGTATGGACACTGACACGGAGACACATTGACACATTAGATTCTTAAAATTATACGACACGACACAGCATATATTTAAATATATAAATAATTAAAAAATTATAAATTTTGATGAAAACTTTAAAAATTACAATATCTATTCATAATATATGTTATATGTGATATTATTTTCAATTGTTTGTCATGATAAAGTCACAAAAAATTGATATTATATTCTAAAAATTATGAATATGTGTCGTGTGGGTGTCGGGTGTCAGACACGAATACGTGTCTGACACAGCGACACGCTATTAAAATAAAGTATCCATGCTTCATAGACTATATATCGTAATATGCAAACTAGGGAAAATGCGAGTTTGGAGTCAAATCTTCTGCGAATAATACGTAATTGTGTTCTGCGAATAAGACATTATGAAATCGAATACCAAGTGAATGTGGTTTTGACTTGAACTCAAACCATGTGTTATACATGATGAAACCAACGTACATTAATATAAAAGAATCATATTCAATTCAATTATTTGAGCGTTCGTTCCCTCTAGGAGTCAGCCAAACTTGCAACGTCAATTCCGCGAGTTAATATTTCTTTTTGGCTTGACCCTTTATGTAATGAAATGATAATAAAAAAATTATGTAATAAAAATGGAATGATAAATGGTATTTGAATTGTTTGAGATGTAATGAAGAAAATAAGATATGAAATCAAATTATGTAAAAGGGTATGGAATTATTGTGGTTGGTTGAAATAATTATATGAGTTTTTTTAAATTACTCCCTCTGGTTCTATATATCTGATGTTTTGGAGAACTTTTTTTGTTTCGAAATATCTGATATTTTACAAATTCAAGAGAACATTAATTATTTTTTAACCATTCTATCCCTATTATATATAATAGAGTCAAAAATGAATAAACACTTCCCAAGTATTTTAATAGGGATAGTTTAGTCTTTTTATCTCATTTTTCTCTTCATTTTAGGTGAACTAATCATTTCCTTGATCTGTATGCATTTACCTTAAACATCAGATATATAGAACCGAAGGGAGTATATAGAAATAGAATTAGTAATTGATAATGAAATGAGATGGAGATAATTAAATGAAATTTTGATGTTTGGATGTGATTTTATGAAAAGAAATTGTCTGAGAATTTGTGCTAAAGGGTAGTATTTAATGATGGTTGGAGTTGTGTTTTATAGAATGGAATGAAGGAACTAAAATGTAAATAACATGGAAATTATAAAAAATCTAATATTTATTCCAAAAATTGAATAATATGTACAAGTTCAATGACCACATAATTATTTTGAACTAACAAAATAATTGAAATAATTGATTCCATTACTTAATTATAAGCTCCGACAGAATTGCAATTATTAATAATCGAGTCTCCCAATCGCAAATTTTCCCCTAAAAAAATAAATTAAAGGACCCCCTCCCCCTCCCAAAATTAGTCAAAATCTCATATAAGTCTCCATTTTAAAAATTTTACAAAAAATAAAGTACCCTCTTTTTTCCCCAAAATATGGAGTAAATGTAAAAAAGTTAAAAAGTCATTCTATGTCATTCTCTCCAATCCTATCATCTTATTATTTAATATTTTTGTTTAATCCATGAAATAAAAAAAGTCCAAGATGTGAAAATTTGAGAATAGTTTCAAATAACCCTATATATGTTAGAAATTTTATAAAAAATAAGGAAGTTGGCCCCATTTTTATTAATATAACCCTATTGATCATGGTTATATCTCTCTCATTTGTTGATGAGTCCAACTAGGTAAAGTAAAAACTCATCAAATTTAACACATAGATTTAATTTCATTGCGTTCAGATTTAAAACGGGAGAGATATGACCATATTCAATAGTTAGTGACTGATTATATAACTTTTAAGAAACATTAAAGACCAAAACAGAACAAAAAAAATATTAAGGACCAAAATGAAATTTTAGATAAATATTAGAGACTAAAATAAAATTTTAGCCAAAACAATATATCGACTCCCCTAACTGAAAATCCTGGCTCCGCCCCTGTAAAGGACCAAAATGTTGTTTGCATCAAAGGTGAAGGACCAAAAATTATAAATGAAATAATTATTTGTTTTTTTTCGTGATTAATGTGACCGTTGAAATAATATTCATATCCACTCAATATTCAATAATTTTTTATTTATCATTATCTTTATCCTATTCAATATTCGATAGTAACAAATATATCGAATATTTTTTATAGGTAAATTTAGACGGATATCATGAATACCCGCTCAAATTGTGATCCGTATATAATAAAATACGGATAATAAAAGGGAATGTACTGTAACCCTATCCCACACAGGCCCGGACTCTCCTTCAATTCCCTATATAATAACCTTCTAGTTCTTCATCATCCATCTTTCCTAACATGAAGCCAGATATGGATATGGAGAACATAATGGGACGAAAAGAGAGAGAAGAGGATAAATTGGTGCTTGATGAATCAGGCCTCTACTGGTGTTTGGAAAGCTTCTGTCTTAGTCCTCAGTGAGTTGAGTTCATTCATTAATTGTAGCATTTAATTAATTGTAGCTTTTCATATTTGAAATTGGTGGTGCACTCGATCATGATGCAGCAATTGAGTTGATTGAAAGAATGACCTTCTTTGGGATAGCAACAAATCTCATCACCTATCTCACACAAGTGATTCATCAAGATCTCGAAAAAGCAGCCAAGAATGTCAACTATTGGACCGGAACCTGCACGCTTCTTCCTCTCCTTGGGGGATTTGTTGCTGATGCCTACACTGGTCGTTACTACATGGTTCTGTTTTCTTCCATCGTATACCTTTTGGTAAGCAACTTCATAAATTTGTCATCATAATTAATTAAAAGCTCAAAACCTCGTTTTACTCCTCAAACTATAGGGTGGATTGTATTTCAGTTCTCAATTTTGAAAACTAAAACAATAACAACAACTAAATCTTTTTCCACTAGATAGGTCGACTAACGTGTTCTATCTTTAATTTGCACATATCTACAGTTGGGTTTTTCGTAGAAAAATCTTTTCGAATAGTTTCTTCTTGAATAGTTTCTTTGGTCTTCGCCTTCTTTGGATTATAACATTATCAGTCATTTTGGTCAACTCTGCATACTGAGACCTTCATAGATCTTCTTTGTACATGCCTCAATAATTTTGAGAACTAAAATGAAACAAAAAAAAACATTGAGGACCAAAATGATATTTTGACCTTCATTAAAATTTTAAAACCCATCTTTCTTTGATTTGTTTATGTTAACGCAGGGGTTAGGCATGATGACTATGTCTCAATTTATACCAACTCTAAAACCATACAGCGACAAAACTACATGTACGGAGCCTAGTAAGGTTCACGAAGTGGTTTTGTTCCTTGCCCTGTACAGCATCGCGGTGGGCACGGGAGGTATCAAGCCATGCTTACAGAGTTTCGGAGCTGATCAATTTGATGAACACCACTTAGAAGAGAGGATGAAGAAGATGTCTTTCTTCAATTGGTGGAACTTCTTTTTGTGCATTGGGATGCTACTTGGTGCCACGGTGGTTGTTTATGTGGACGATAATGTGAGCTGGGGTGTAGCCAATCTTGGCCTCACTTCTCTAATGGCTCTTACTGTCTTAGCTTTTTATATGGGGAAAGGTCTTTATAGGTACAGGAGCCCAGAAGGAAATCCTTTTAAACCATTTTTGCAGGTTTTAATTGCAGCCATGAGGAAAAGGAAGTTACCTTGTCCCTCAAATCCTGCTCTTTTGTATCAAGGCCCCAATTCACACAAACTACAATCAACCCGTATTGGTGCTCTTACCCATACAACCAGTAGGTTCAGGTATAGAAAAAGTAGACATACACAAAACATGAGATGAACATAGGATTGTGCATTAATTTCATAAGTAGAACATAGTTAGTTAATGACCAAATTATTATATCCTTAAATACAACCATGAAATAATTCAGGTTTTTGGACAAGGCAGCGATAATTGAAGAGACAAATGTGAAAGCGAGTCCATGGAGATTAGCAACAGTAAGAAGAGTCGAGGAAGCAAAACTGATACTTAACGTCATTCCCATATGGCTAGCTTCTGTCACATTCGGAATCAACATATCCCAAATCACAACTCTGTTCGTTAAACAAGCAGCTGCTTCTAACTTACACATCACCCACACTCTTAAAATCCCGCCAGCTTCTGTCCCATCCGTCGGAGCCCTCACCACCATGCTCTTCGTCCCAATATACGACAAGGTACTCGTCCCGTTTCTCCGAAAACTCACCAAAAACGAAAGAGGCATCACCATTTTACAGAGGGTGGTGAATCGTGTGACGGGGAAAAACAACAATGGGAGAGGGTGGATTGGGAAGGACATAACGTCGAGTCGGTTAGACCGGTGGTATTGGTTGTTGGCTTGCATGAATGCTGTGAATCTATGTTTCTATGTGTTGTTGGCGAAGAGGTATACTTATAAGACTGTACATAAAAGAGTGTTGATGGTGGAACCTGATCATGATCAATGCCTGCAAGATAATGGCATCATGATGAGTAGTGTTGCTAAATAATTAAGGGCTACCTACATTTTATTGTATTTTGAGATGAACACAAAAATTGTAAGCAAGTAATGGTTGTTATTTTCAAGAAAAAAAAACAAAAGAAAAGGTAAAGGTTGTTATTTGCTGGCAGTTATGAGGTAACTATATCTTGGCTTCATCCTCTCTATCTAGATTTGCATTACACCAAATTTAGATGAACACCAAATTTAGATGAATTGAGTAAAAAAAAGAAACTCAATTCATCTAAATTTACATTATCACTACAGTAATATACTCTAAATTTGCATTACACAAAAAAAAAAAATCTGCATTGCAATACATTCCTTAGAAAGCTTCATAGACCCTTTTTTTTTTTATTTCAAATCTTACACAATATTATAACCGCCATTAATGACTTGGCATGCTAAATTTTTAATCATAATATTATAAGAGTAATTTTCTCTCTACAAAGAAAAAATCAATTTTAATTTAAAGTTTAAATTTTATAATTCCTTTTTATATTTTTTTCATTCAAATTTTGCATAGATATTTGCGTGTTCGTTAGGGCACACAAAGCCCCTAGTCTATATAATATGTTAGTTAAACAAGTGTCTCTATTATATAATTTATTTTTTAATGTAATAGATATAGAGTATTGTTTTTAGAATATATTTTAAATGAATTATACAAACGTATAATTCCCACAATCTACTTCTTTTTCCGAATCATAGCTATTGTTTTTAGCAACAGATTTAGGTGTTGTTAGCCAGTTGCTATTGTTTTTGGCAGTAGATTTAGGTGTTGTTGGCCCGTTGCTATTGTTTTTTAAGCAGTTTTGCAAACCGTCGCTATTGTTTAAAGCAGTGGTTTTGAAAATCTCTGCTACTATTTTCAGCGACAATTTTGAAAACTTTCGCTATTATCTTTAACAACAATTTTTGAACCATCACCATAGTCTTTAGCAGCGCTTTTGCGAATCGCAACTATTGGTTTTTAGTAGTGATTTTGTAAATCATCACTATTATCTTTGGTAGCAGT
Source organism: Chamaecrista fasciculata (assembly GCA_003254925.1). Taxonomy (NCBI): domain Eukaryota; kingdom Viridiplantae; phylum Streptophyta; class Magnoliopsida; order Fabales; family Fabaceae; genus Chamaecrista; species Chamaecrista fasciculata. Next base: position 79,038 of record QANZ01053196.1, on the reverse strand, counting down.
TTTAGGTGTTGTTGCTATTGTTTTTAGCAACAATTTTGCGAACTGTCGCTATTGTCTATGAAGCAACGGTTTTGAAAATCGTCGCTAATATTTTCCGTAGTGATTTTGAAAATTTTCACTACTGCCTTTAATAGCAACTTTGAGAATATCACTAATTCTTTAGCAGCAGTTTTGCGAACCGTCACTACTATCTTAAGTAGCAATATTGAAATTAATCGCTATTCTCTTTTGCAACGGTTTTAAAACTACAATTATTATTTTTAGCAACAATTTTTGTAGCAGCAGTTTCTAAAACCATCGGTATTGTCGTTAGTAGTGGTTTCCAAAACTTCAACTATTATTACTACTATGTATATTTGTTAGTTGATTATCTTTTCTCTTCCCGAAATAATAAAAAACGGAGCAAGTTATAGGTAATATATTCGCTTTCTGAGGATTTAGCACATCTAATCTATGTATACATCTTACATGCAACCAACAACATTCACGTCTATGTTGCTGTTATCAGGTGGAAAGCAAGTGGGAAATGTAATAAGTAATATATTTTACTTTCGATGGGGACAAGGTGTTTGTTAATTTGCCTGTGTGAAGAAAGGAGAGCCAATTCAATTTTCAATAGCCTAGATTTTCTGCTATAGTCAAGAAAATTCATATATGTTTGTCATACAACAACAACAACAATAGTCAAAGTCTTTTCTCACTGTGTCCTGTCTTTTACAAATTTCTGTCCTTAGGTCATATGTGTCTGTATGTCATGTCCTTGCATGAATATAATAGCATTATGAGTAGAAAGGCATTGGCAGTGAGAAAGGAGAAGAGAAAGGAGAAGAGAAGTGCGCTTACTCAATATCCAAAACGAGGGAAATCAGCACAGTATGCCAAGTGATTGTGGTTTTGACTTGAACTCAAACCATGTGTTATACATGATGAAACCAACGTACATTAATATAAAAGAATCAAATTCAATTCAATTATTTGAGCCTTCGTTCCCTAGAGAAGTCAGCCAAACTTGCAACGTCATCAATTCCGCAAGCCCCTTCATAAATAAATTAATATTTCTTTTTGGCCTAACCCTTCATAAATAAATTATTTGCTAACTCTTTCAGCATGCCACTTAAAAATTACAAGTCTTCTAAAAATTATCTGGTTTGTAAAGAGTTAGCTCATAACCTATAAAATTGCATGTTTTTTTTGTTATTGATGTTAGTCAGAATGCACAAGGAAAAATATACCAAGAGGAGGATGAATTGGTATTTAAAACTTTTTCGTAAAGTTAAACCAATTCTTAAAACAATTCCTCTTAGTTAAATCCCTTAACAGTACTCTATGAAGCATGGACACTGACACGGACACGGACACACCGACACGTCAAGTTCTTAAACTTTCATGACACGACACGGCATATATTTATATATATAAATAATTAAAAATCCACAAATTTTGATCAGAACCTTAAAAATTATAATATCTATTAATAATATGTCATATGTATTATTATTTTATATTGTTTGTCATGTTAAAGTCACAAAAAATTAATTTTATATTTTGAAACTTATGAATATGTGTCGTGTGGGTATTGTACGGGTGTTGGACACTGACACGTGTCTGACACGGCGACACGCCCTCAGAATGAAGTGTCCATGCTTCCTAGACAGTACTAGAATTCTGAATCTTTAGACCTAATCAATAAACAAATAAACAAAAAAACTAGTCCCCGGCAACGGCGCCAAAATTTGCTGGGTGTCGAATCCACAAAAAATAATTAACCTGATTCTACACACTAAAATAATAAATTATAGTAAGGGTGAGAACAGGGTCGATCCACAGAGACTGGCATTGTCTAAAGTTTATCAATCAAATCTAAAGAAAACATAAAACAAAAGAGAAATTATGAAAACTAGATATAAAATAACACGTAAATAAAATAGTGATAAAAGTAACTAATAGATGAGGGCTTGGCTAGGGTTAATCTTCATGGAGCCTCACACTTGATCATTGATGCCAAAGATAATTTTTCATCAAATTAAAATAGGTTAACGAAATCACACGGTGAAATCACTCTTTCTTTAAAGTTGATTAAAGGATAACGTACCCAATTTAATCACTTATTAACTAGACAAATCCGACATGATCAACAATTCAATTTAAATTAAAAGAATTAAGACCCGAAAGATATTAACCCTAAACAATTAATTTACGAAATTAGTTGTTTAGATTTTCTTCTCCCTAACATGGTACAACCATCTTAGTTACTACTTAGTGATGAACTTATTAATTACGAATCAACAAGAGCACCTAGCATTATGTTAACAAATCAATTAGACAACTAGAAATTAGTTGAATACTCAACTTGAAAACAATTAAAAGCGAAATAGGAGAAGAGAAAATATTATAAAACGATGAAGACAATTTTCTATTGATTATAATAAACTAATGATTCCACAAAATAGAATCACTATTTCCCTAAAGTAGATTAAAGGATAACGTACCCAATTTAATCTTCTATTAATAAAAACGAACCCGACACGATCGACAATTCAAATCTAATTAATAGTATAAAAGCCCAAAAGATATTAGCCCTAAAAAAATAATTCACGACGTTATTTATTTAGATTACCTTTTTCCTAATATGGTACGGCTGTATTAGTTTCTACCATGTGTTGAACACTAGCTATATGCTTGCAAACTAAACAAGAAACCAAGGTCACAATATTGCTTATACCAATTTGAAAACATTAAGATAAAAAGTAGAAGAAGAGTAAATGTTATAGAACAATAAAACAAAATAAAAACATAATCTCACAGGTGTAATGGCATCCAATCGGATTTAGCCCTAAGCCAAGAGAAAAGAATTAGCCATGCAGGGCCTTGAGAGAAGAAGATAGATAACTGATATCAAATAAGATTCAAAACTGAGAATCTGCGCTTGAGTCTTCGGTAAGACTTGTGCTCCATGAAAATATCTATTGATTTTGTGATCTTGAACTTGGATCTTCTTGATTTGAGACATCTTTGAGATTGAAATCTGATCTGCAAGGTGATATTCAAAATATAAGCTCATATCCTAAATTTAAAAGATATGATATATTCACAAAATATCAAATTTAAACACAAGATATTATATTTTGAATTTAAAATTAGGCTAAAGGGGAAAATCAAATGATTAAGATATATTGGCATCAAACCATGATTTGAATACAAATAAATTAGTAATTATCCCTTAAAAATAGACAAAGTAACAGATTTATCACCAACTTTATAGTGGTTCAAATAAAGATATTAATCCCTATAAAAGGATTTTCTCTCTATCCTACGTCCACTCCCCAAACACAAAGCAAGGGAATTTTATATTATGGGTAAACTAACCAAAATTACAATTTAGAAGACAACCACTCGCGGATCACCCTAAGGTTTCATAAGTCTATCTTTTACAATTTCCCAAATCACAAATCCTCACGGGTAACAATAAGGTTCCTATAAGAACTCCTCTTACAGTGCAACCACTCACGGATCACCACTAGGATGTGAAATTATGTAAAAAGCTATGTAATGATTGTGATTGGTTAAAATAATTATATGGATTTTCTAAAATTGTATAGTGATAGAATTGGTAATTGATAATGAAAATAATAATTATGGTTGGTTAAAATAATTATATGCTTTTGTATTTGGAGGTGAACACAAAAAATTGTAAGCAAGTAATGGATGTTATTTTCAGGCCAAAAAAAAAAAAGATAAAGGTTATTATTTGGTAACAGTTATAAGTTAACTATTCAGGCCAAAAAAAAAAGTTATGAGTTAACTATACCTTCAAGCTTCATCCTCTCTATCTAACTTCATATTAAAGGGAAGTTAAATGTGCAATGATCTTATTGGTTTGATATATCACAAATTACAAGACCACAAGTTTGTTAAAGTCCTCTCTTTAAAAAAAAAATTAGATTAATTGAGTTTCAACTTATTAGAAATTCATCTAAGTTAGGATTTATCTCTAAATTTAATAATTGTGGTTGATTGAAATAATTATATATTTTTATATTTGGAGATTAACACAAAAAATTGTAAGCAAGCAATGGTTGTTATTTTCAGGCCTAAAAAAAAGTTAAAGGTTGTGTTATTTGGTAACAGTTATGAGTTAACTACATCTAACTTCATTTTCAAGGGAAGTTAAATGTGCAATGATCTTATTGGTTTGATATATTACAAATTACAAGACCTTAGCTTTGTTAAAGCCCTCTCTTATATTTTTTTTTTTTAAAAAAAAATAGATGAATTGATCGAGTTTCAACTTCTTAGAAATTCATCTAAGTTAGGATTTAGCTCCAAATTTTATAAATGTTTATATAAACTTGTGAGATCGTCTAGTAAAAAAAACTCTAACATTGACAATAAAAGTAAAAGTTATAATTTTATGAATTATGAACCAACTCTCTATTAATTGGATCACTCTTTATTGACTCCTCTCCCAGTATAATGTGCACTTTCTTACTTTTGACTTTTACAATTTTATTATAATAATAGTTAACATGGATGAATCCATCTCTACTATCTTTAGCAGCGATTTTGAAAAAAAAAATCGCTATTGTTTTCAGCAACAGTTTTGAAAATTCTTGCCATCGTCCTTTGCAGCGGTTTTACAATCCATCGATACTCTTCTGTAGCGGTTTTGAAAATGGTCACTATTGCTTTCAGTCGTGGTTTTGAAAATTCTTGCTATTGTCTTTTGCAGCAATTTTGTGAATCGTCACTACTATCTTTTAAAGTGGTTTTGAAAATGGTAGCTATTGTTTTCAGCAACGGTTTTCAAAATTCCTGGTATTGTCTTTTGGAGCGGTTTTGAAAATTCTTACTATTGTCTTTTGCAGCGATTTTGCAAATCATTGCTATTATCTTCAACAGCGATTTTGAAAATGTCCCTATTATTTTCAGCAGCAATTTTGAAAATTCTTCCTATTGTCTTTTGCAGCAATTTTACGAACCGTCGCTACTATCTTTATGTTGGGAATTGTANGATTAATTATCTCATAATTAATCACGGATTGTTATCATAGTAAACATGCTAATAATATGATAACCATTAATTTATCTCCATAAATTAATTGATATGTTCTCAACATATCTATAAAATGATTGGCCCTAGGGCACAATCTCCAACACTTTAGCAGTGATTTTGAAAATTGTCGCTATTGTTTTCAACATTGGTTTTGGAAATTCCTTTTATTGTCTTTTGCAGCGGTTTTGAAAATTGTCACTATTGTTTTCAACACGGTTTTGAAAATTCTTACTATTGTCTTTTGCAGCGATTTTCCAAATCGTCGCTACTATCTTCAGTAGCGGTTTTGAAAATGTCCCTATTTTTTAGCAACGGTTTTGAAAATTCTTCCTATCGTCTTTACAATGGTTTTCCGAGCCGTTGCTACTCTCTTTAGCAGCGATTTTGAAAATATTCGTTATTGTTTTCAACAACGGTTGTGAAAATTGTATTTTTGCAGTGGTTTTGCGAATCATCGCTACTATCTTCAACAATAGTTTTGAAAATTGTTGTTGTTATCTTCTACAACGGTTTTGAAAATGGTCGCTATTATTTTCAGCAACAAGGTTTAAAATTCTTCCTATTTTCTTTTTCAACCGTTTTGTGAACCGTCCCAACTGTCTTCAACAATGGTGTTGAAAATGGTCGTTATTGTTTTCAGCAGCGGTTTTGAAAATTCTTTCTATTCTCCTTTGCAGTGGTTTTGTGAACCATCGCTACTATTTTCAACAGCGATTTTTAAAATGGTCGCTATTGTTTTCAGCAGCAGTTTTCAAAATTTTACCTATTGTCTTTTGTAGCGGTTTTTGTGAATTGTTGTTGTTATCTTCAACAGTGGTTTTGAAAATGGTCGCTATTATTTTTAGCAACGATTTTAAAAAGTCTCCCAGTTGTCTTTTACAACTATTTATTGAATCATCGCTACTATATTTAGGAACAGTTTTGAAAATAGTCATTATTGTTTTCAGCAGCGATTTTGAAAATTTTCCCTATCTTTTGCAACGGTTTTGCGAACCGTAGTTTCTATCTTCAACAATTGTTTTTAAGTTGCTATTGTTTTCAGCAACAATTTTTAAATCTGTCGCTGGTTTTTTAAGTAGCAATTATGTGTACCGTTGTTATTGTCTTTAGCAATGATTTTACAAAATTGTCATTATTTTATGTAATAGTTGTTTTGTAAACCGTCGTGATTGTCTGAGGTAGCTCTTTTTAAAATGGTCCCTATTATATTGTTTTCAATATTGATTTTGAAATTTGTCGCTATTGTCTTTAGCAATAGTTTTTTGAACTGTTGCTTACTGTTTTGAACAGGTAAACAACTAATAATTATAATAAGAAATTAATTGATTTTATTTAATGATAAGAAAACTGGTTAAGTTATTTTCAAACTTTACAAAAGTGTCAATTACTAGCAATTAAAGACTACGTATCTTTTCTAGTAAACTATTAATAGATAGAGAAATTGGTTTAATTGATCCATGTATTATATTATTAAGACATTTAATAGACCTAATATTACCCGACTAAATTCATTACACATTAAATTCTTTAGTCCACAATTTTACAAAAATATTAAAATGTTATAAACGGAATGTTTATTTTAAGTTTCAACAATAAAAGAAAAGAAAAGAAATGTTTGGACCAATGAGAGAGAGCTTCAGTAGCTCCTATGCTTAGGGCTTGTTTGGGAGCCTCTTAATTCCAATATCATCTCATCTCAACATTATCTCATTTTAGAATTGGATGAATAGTACTGGTTGAGTATTTGGTGAAGCTTTCATCTCATCTTATCTCATTGACATCATCATCTCATCCACAACATCATCTCATTTTTTCTTACATTTACTAAACTATCCCTACTCATATACCTATAATTACCTATACTCTAATACAAATATAAAAAAAAACAATTAGACAAAATAGTAATTTTACATACCCTCGTTTATTACACTTATAATTTTCTCTCACTATCTATCATTTCTTATCAATTTTTTTCTTTTTCAATTTCACCTCTCTCTCTCCTTCACACACATCTTTCTTTCAAATATATTGTTATTATATATATATATATATTATATCTCTCTCATTCTCAATTCTCAAATATATATATA